>PNEQ01091317.1:53451-106566 GCA_003012365.1 Medauroidea extradentata | reverse complement strand
TCACAGATCCACTCAAATACTCATCGACTGTGTAAAAAGTGTTAAGGATTAAGAAATCTTTAAGGTGTTTTTTTAATATTTTTGTGTTAGCTAAACATGCATCTTGCATGTGCCTGGAGAGTTTGTTAAACAACTTGCAAGCAGTGTATGAAGGACCTTTTTGCTGTAAGGTCAAGTTGACAAGAGGCACGTGTAAAGGTTTTTACTTCTAGTGTTATGTCGACGAAAGAGTTCATTCGTGTGGAACAACTTCTGATTTTTGGAGATAAATGTCAGCAATGTGTAAATATATTCACAGGCTAAGGTCATTAGTTTGGAACTTTTAAATAGTGGTCTACAGGATTCAGCCTGTTTTCTCTCATGAATTATTCTTACAGCTCTCTTCTGCATACAGAAAACATTATTTCTGTCAGAGGAGTTACCCCTAAACATGATGCCATAAGTCAAAATAGAATGAAAATATGCGAAGTATACAGTCAACACAGAATATTTTATACACAGAGCGAAACATGCAGAGCTCAGATATGGAACTATATGTTCAATATGTGTTTTCCAATTAGTTTACATATCAACATATGAACCCAAAAATTTTGTGTCTGTGGCTTTATTGATTTCTGCAGTGCCGCAATGAACATTTGTCGTTGGCTGATTACTTTTTTTGTTGTTGCAAACTGTAGGAAATTGGTTGTTTTCTGTGTTAAGGTTAAATTTGTTTCCTAAACCATGTATCTAATTTTGTAAAAGTAGTGTTGGATAGTCGATTAAGTTTTTCCTCTGATTTTCCTGATATTATGATGCTGGTGTCATCTGCTAATAAGGTAGGTATAGAACTATTGTTTAGGCAGTGTGGCAGGTCATTTATGTAAACCAGGAATAACAGAGGTCCAAGAATTGAACCTCGAGGAACACCATGTATTATCTTACCTGGTTTTGAATAAACAATATTTGAGTCTTCCCTAATGTAAACTTCTTGTTGTCTATTTTATAAATATGAGTATATGAGTTTTAAACTTCTTGTTGTCTATTTGATAAATACGAGTATATGAGTTTATTAGTTCTTCCTCTTACACCATAAAATTGTAGTTTTTGGAGAAGCAGCACATGATTGACACAGTTACAAATAAATTCCGACTGATGGTAGCTTTGTCGAGTGCATTCAAGACATTTGTAATGAGCTGATATATTGCCTCATTGGTAGAAGATTTTTTTCTGAAACCATGCTGGAATTTTGAGAAATTTATTTTTTTCAAAATGAGTTAAAAGTCTTTTATATATATATATATATATATATATATATATATATATATATATATAATTTTTGAAAAAGTGGTTAGCAATGAGATTGGTCTGTTGTTAGCTACACTGGTTTTCTCTCCTTTCTTGAAGAGTGGGGTTACCAATGCCCACTTGAGTCGGGCAAGAAATACACTGTCGTTTAATACAGCATTGCATAGCCACAGGATAAATTTGATTTTAGGCTTTTTATTATTTCCTCAATTTCTTTTGCCGAAGTGTTGAGACATGTATAAGGGGATATTATGATTTCTGCGATACTACTATGTGCTTTGTATTATGACTTCGAGCTGTTTTGCTATTAGATTATCAGCAACATTAAGGCAATATGAATTAAAAGCATTAGTCACTGTGTTTGTGATAGAAACAGTTTTGTTTCCAATGCTTAGTTAGATTTTTGAAAATAGCTCTGTCTTGTCTGTTTCTTTTTTATAATGTTCCAACTAGTTTTGATTTTATTGACAGAGTTTTCAATAAGACTGCTAAAGTACATTCTTTTCGCTTCTTTAATTATATTTCTTAGAATTTTGCAATAAATTTTGTACCTGTCGGCTATGTCGGGATTGTTACTGATTCTAGAGCTTTGTAAAGTTCTCTTCTGTACGACACGAAATTTTTAATCCTTAGTTATCCACAGATTTTTTCTTGCCTTATTTTTTATGCGAACTTGTTTAGAGGGGAAGCTGTTTTCATAATGCAGGAGAATAAAACTAAGAAACGAGTTAAATTTGTTATTTACATTTGTAGAATAGTACATTTGTGACAATTTTCAGTGTTAAGAGCAGATTTCAATTTATTGGCATTTTAACCTGAGAACTGTCTAATGGTATTATTGTAGGCTTTCTCCGTGCTCACATTTAAATGAGAGATTTGTAAAACTTATGCATCATCGTCTGACAGACCATTTATTACAGCCAGACATTGACTGGATGTGGTTAAGTGATTACCAATAAAGATGTTGTCTATGACTGATGTTACTGAGATTACTGAATCAGTGAAATCAACAATAACGGAATGCGGCCACGATAAGTAGTTAAACTTGATATTTACTTTTTTTTTGTACTTGATAATGAAATATTTTAGTACTTTTAATGCGGACGCCATTATTTGTACGGGCGATATTGTTCGACAGAAAGATAAATAAATAAATAAATTTCTATACGTTCCATTGGTATTCAGCTATTGAGATCGCCGAGTACTGATAGTGTTCCACTTGGCCTTTGCAGGGCAGTAGTTTCAACAGTACATGGAAAGCGGCTAATTAGCACTATTTACCCAAAGAGTACAAAGGAAATAGAAAGTCAAAACAACGATAGATTTTTATTTTGTGTTGGTAACATTGACTGCTTTGCGACCGCGTACATGTTGTTTTTAATGGCGGCTGTGAAATTTAGAGAGAGTGAGAAGATCGTATTAAGGTGGTAGAAACACCGTGAAAGAAAAGTGGTTGGTTTTACAATGTGAATAATACTTCTCTGTCAAAGCATGACAATATGGAGTAACGTTTATCCACAGTACTAAGAAATACTACGTTTTGCAGTGCTACATTTTTTACGGCGCCTTTAGAAGAATCATTGACATTTCAGAAATGTTTAGCCTGTGTTGTTTACTTACATAGGTTTGTTGATTATTGTTTTATGATTAGCCTTTTCTAGACTGTTGTATGCTTATATATTCTGTCATAACGCCCGTTAGTACAGCGATAAAATACTCCGACTAATGTAGAACTATTACATATTTTATTGATAAAATCTTAATCTTTTACAGATCATTAAAATTGAGATGTAGTTGTCTGATTTTTTCTTTGCAGATATTATTTGAAGTACGTAATGGGCAGTGTAAGCTCATCGGTAAAGTTTTGAGCTACATTTTGTACATAAAAATAGCAACAACACATGTAAGTATAGTAACATTTTTCTGCAACATGTCACAGCATGCACTATGTTATAGCTTAACTTACATAACATTTTTATATAGCAAGTCATGTGCATGATTTTTTTACTCATATCAATTAATATATCAATGCTTAGTCAGTAGTTTATTTAGTATTGTAGTTGTGATGTATTTTTTTTTTTGCTTTTATTTTTTGTTTCTAGTCTAGTTTGATAGTGGTCGTCATGAAGTGACACTTTTTAGGGTTGCCAACTTTTAAGGGTTGCCAACTTTTAAGGGCCATTTCCGGTAAATCAATGTACTACATTTGACATGTAGTGAAATAATTAAGGAAAAATATTGTTGATAGCAAATACATTTTAATGCCGCCGGAAAAGTTAAAACGTTCAGTGTCACACATAATTTTAGAACCTCTTTCAATACAATAGGCTTAAGATTTGGCTCACGCCCATCGGCAATCACTGTTTTGCTACACTTCCCTCTGTAGGCAGATGCTCCCCTGAACTGCCCCACCCCTTTACCCGTTGCCAACTCCTCCCTCAAAATATTCAACTCCCTGACAGTTCTAGCTAGCATAGACTGTCTTCCCCCCACTCTGTCCTCCTCTAAACTCTGTGAAGCTTCTTGCTGTTTGAAACTCTGTCCTTGTACAATATCATAGTGAAATACTAATTTAACTTCCCCAGTTCTTCCACTCAGTTCACATCCGTGTACAGTCTGAACCGCCTTTCTGTTGAGTTAAATAAAGAATAGGCTGTACTTCATAGCTCGCGCACGGCGACCTTCCATCTTGGCGACCAGAAGAGTAGTGTCTGCGGCAGTACCAGTTAACATTTGACATGTTCCATTGCCAACTTTAGAAACACAAAATACCCACATGGGATTACAAGCAAGTTTGTAACACTGGATTATACATTCGAAATGTGGACTAATAAACATATCAACGCTTTCCCATGTATGCTATGACAGGAAATTATAATTTGCATATGTGTAGAAAAGTCATATCCATCATTTTTTTGCCTTTAAATAGTAATTTGCAACAACCGTTAATTCATTTTGGGATCTTAAATTTCAGAAATATTGGAAATATGGTATCCCATCTAATGCCCATATGGGACAATTAATTTAGCTCCAGGATACAAGAAATTCTGTACTAAACGGGACAGTTGGCAACCATACTGATTTAATTAAGAAGAAATCATTCAAAAATTTGCAAGTAATTTTAAAATTTAGGCCTACTCAGGCCTAATGAATATTAATCCTGGCATTTATGAACATTATTTAATAACTGTGGACATTCTTATTCTGCATATAAACTGAAACATGAAATATTATTGGAATCATGCAGATTTTCATGTAAAATTTTTAATTTTCAGTGAGCAAGGTTTTGTGTGTTGCTTTTTAATTCTTCACTGTTTTAAATTTGAAAAAATGTACATTTGAACATCATAAACATGTTTTTGGCATCCATATTGTCATATAACTTTAAACTTGTGTTTAGAAATGAAATAAAAATAGGTACAGTATTTAAAATTGGAATTGACAGTAACATGTAACAAAATGTTTATTCCAACTGGAAGATTGCTGTAAAAAACATATGCTAGGTTGCGTTGTGCTGTAGTCTGTCTCATATAAGAATTCTATATTTTGACGGTTCACTTCTAGTTCTGAGAAGTGTGTGTGTGTGTAAACAAGATTGAAGAAACAGTGCATTTACTGGGAGACAGGTAGGTTTGCAGCTTCAAACAATGGAACTGGCAAGCACATTTCTCAGAAGAGAGATGTCAAAATATAGAAAAGTTACATGAGACTCATTTCAATACTTCATGAAGTAGTCTAATGCTTGTCCCAAATAAGCGCTAGTGTATTGAGTCTGCAAGAAGAAGACTTTTATCTAGTAATCATTTATGAATTCATTGCTCAAATAAGTAATGCTTAAAGAAGAAATACATCATGAAGTAGTAGTTTCCAAACCAGTCTCTCACTGTGGGTTCCACCCTTAGTTAATTTTTAAGAAGGCATTTTATAGTGTAAATTATTATCTTGATGCTATCTCGACCATTTTTTGAATAGCCTATTTATGAGTTAAAATTCGTTTGTAGCCTACTTAATTTGGACACTTTTTCCATATCCTAAAGCACGCATGGCTGAATATAGGATCAGAGGAAGCTAAAATAATTGAAGTGAAGACATTTTGGTCTGTGCTTAACATCAAGGTTTTAGTGCTAGTGAGGGGTGACATGAGGCGAGTATGGGGCAGTGCCGAAATGAAAGGGCGGTGAAAACGGGAAATCCCAGAGAAAACCGGCCGACCAATGCCATTGTCCAGCACTATTCCCACATGTGAAAATCCGGGGAACTGACCCCACTAGGATTCGAACCTGGATTACCTTGGTGGGAGGCGAATCGTCTAACCATTCAGCCACAGAGGCCCCTTTATAATTTAAATAAAGTAATTGCAGTACAAGGTTTGAGATCTGGAGGATGTTTTTGCAAGCCTTTGAAACAATATACACCACCACTTGTGTTTAATAATTTGCTTTTTTGCACATCCATAGCAAACTGTTATACACTATTTTGAATGCATAGCAGTAGAGGCAAATTGTGTAGCAGTTTTCATTGCAAAAACTAACCTCAAGAAAGTAATTTGTATGTATATTTTTTTTATCTTAGGAAAATCATTAGATCATTTTATACTGCAACTCAAGTTTCACAGTATTGTATAAAATGTGATTTTGCAATTAAATGTATAAGACAACATAAATGATACCAGTTCCCATAAAATTATTCAAATAAGAATCACAGCGTTTTATATTGTGATACAATTGATGTAACTGGGAGACAAACAACTGTCCATAAAAGTTTATTTTTCAGTATTTTATCAGTGTCATCAAGTTCACGTACATTTCTCTCCTTTGAAGTGCACTGCCTTTTTTGTAACTGCATACCAACACCATGACAAAATAAGTAGCAGGCATGCAGGCATACATACATACACACAGCTGCAAAGAGTCTGCCTATGTCATAATAAAGACTCTTCCTTGTCAACCCTACCTCCGTAGATAGGTGTGGCTATAATATGTGAACAGAGACTTACAAAGGGGGGAAAATATTTTATATGAACTTCGACATGTTTGTGCCCTTCGAAATAGCGGCTTGCCCATAGTTATCGCACTCCAGCACTTCAAGAAACCACTTAGGGTCGATTGTAGAGCTACGTGAGGAAATTCTTTAGGTACGGTAGTGGTGAAACCAAGAAAAACTCGAGTTTAGTCTGAGGATTTTTCGTTTACGTTGCACAATCAGGAAATTGAGATATCTCGGTTAAAGTGGAGTTTTGCCACACTGTTGGCAAGAAAAATAATTTTTCTTCATGCACCGACTTGTGAATATAGCTATAACGTATATTATTTTCCATTTATTATGCACAAAATGTATGATACTGATTTAGTAATTGATATTAAGTATTTTGCATACCTACCTTGTAAAGTTGAAAAATTGCAAAATTATAAAAATATGCTGTTGATTTTGTTTATAAACTGATCTCATAACCATTTTGTTTGAAAACAAAAGCATTGTAAGATGACTTCTTAAGGAATCTTCAGTTTTTCCTTTGATTCCGCTCTTTTTTCGTTTCTGCAATTAAAATTTCTCTTGTTTCACTCAAGGAGGACTTAGATTTTACTCAATATAACTGTGCAATTGGCCCCTTAGTTTGAAACCGTCATGCTTGACAAGTCAAAACTGCATCACTTATGCCAATTTCAGGCATTATTGTTTACTGTTTGTCCTCCACAGCAGGTAGACGGATGTGACTGATAACTGTTGACAACATATTTTTTGTCGTCCCTTCGCTCGAACCTGTGTGGGCAGTTGTGTGGCCAGTTGTGTGGCCGTGTGAAAGATACTGGTTTATAAGATATGAATCACAGCTCAGTATTTATGACGGCTTGCTGTATGTCCGGGATTAGTCAACGCAGTTTCATTCAACAACGTGACAGCTTTTAACATAATGTGTCAGACATAGCTTTTACAGCATTGCAGTTTGCAATGAAAAATCTTATTTGTGTCGCATTGTGTGAATTTGGCATCGTAGATTGTGGCATGCAATAGTGCTTAAATTAAACACTTATCACTATTGTTCTGGGCATTTTGTGAATGGTGTTTAATTATAATCAAAAAATTTTTTGTACTTTCTCTTTAGATTAGCTGGTTAAAATAAGCACAAACATTACATAAATTTTGAAAAAGTATTTGATAAGTTACCACACAACATCCTAATGGACAAGTTAGATAATTTGATGCAAGACAAGAGGGTGGTTAAATGGATAGGAAACTTCTTCACAGGTCGGCAGCAGAAGGTCAGATTAGGTGGAGTGCTCTCGCAGGAGAGGAATGTGATATCTGGAATGCCCCATTGTCATAATAATAAACAATATAAAGGCAGAGAGATGATGGGAGGCCTGAAGATGTTTGCGGATGATTGTTTTTTGTATGGGACGGTAGGGGAGAGTGGAAATCTATTAGATCTGAGGGCCTTAAAAAAATGGACAGAAAGTAACGGGATGAGAATCAACATGGGAAAGATGAAGATAGTAAGATTCACAAAGAGGAGGGTGAATAGGATGGATTACTGTAGGGAGGTGAAGTGACGAAAACAATAAGGGGGGGAGCAGCCACCAGCTACAAATACCTGCTGATTATTTTGCTTAGGCTGGAGGGAGCAGGTTGGGAGAGTGGTGAAAAAAGGAAGGCAAGGAGAGGGTGCTTAGATGGGTAGTAGCTTGCTGAAGGAGAGGACATATACCACAATGGTGTGCCCTGCGTTGGAAGTATGTGTCTGCAGAATAGGATCCGTACAATGTGGTGGAAGAAAGGGAATTTGAGGGTGTCCAGAGAAGGACAGCGAGGTGGGTGAAGGGGAAATTGTGTGTTAGACAAGAAGAGAATGGGTCAAGAAATTGGCCCTCTGAGATGAATGAGGAGCTATGGCAGGATGCCTTGAAAGAACACAGGCGGATGAAGAGGTTGGTAAGGATGTGCCAGATGCTACGAGGTGAGGGAGGAGGGGGAAAGCTTGGTAATATATTAGAAAAACGGGAGAAAGGACAACTGTTGGAGGTCCGTTGGGAGAGGAGAATGGAGAGGAGTAAGCTCTCCATAGCTCCATGTTGATCAGGACTGTAAGTGAATGGAATAAGCTGGGAAATCATGCGTGGCAGCAGAGTGTGTTGGGGTGCTCAGGAGAATGTCCGCGGAGGGGGGAGGAGAAAGAGAAACTGTTTAGTGGAAATCATGACACAGAGCAGTAGACTAGTCTAACTGCGTGTGTATTGAAGAGTGGAAATGCTAAAGGAGCTAAGTGCCAAAAAAAGACCAAATTGAATTTCTTACATCAAAATGAACTAGGTGTCGATGCCAATGTAATACTGAGAAATTAAGTTTCAATAATTTTCCTGACAGATTTTTTGATGACTTAAAGATCGCCGTCCCCATATGTCCACAGGCTATGCAGTGCTGTTTTTTGCCTTTTATGTGATAACAAATTTTTGGCACTTAGCTCTTTAGCTTCTCCGCTCCACAATTATTATTATTATTTTTAAAATTTCAACAAAAAAAAATAGCCTTGGATGCAAAGCAGAGAGAAAATCACCAAAACCAACAACGAATAGTTATAAATAAAACTGCAATAATAGGCAGTAAAACATATGCAACAAATAAATTGTCCAAAATTATAGGTATTTTTAAAAATAAGTACAAAATGACCCACACGTGATAACAACATAAATACAAAAACACCAGCTTTTTTCTTAGGTAAATCATTTAAATTCTAACTGCAGTACAATGTTGGAATTAGGAAGCAATAAATACATAGTTCAAGATAAATTATCCAGATAGAAATAAACTAATCATATGCAATACGACACACAACGAAATAACTTGTGCAAGAGACAAAAATCAAACTCAGCACAGTATTTTTATAGCTGGATTATGCTTTCATTTTGTAGCAGCTCGTCTTCCCTGTGTTAGAAAAGCTCGACTATTGGTAAATAGTTTCATTGAAATAATTGCAAAATAAATTTAGCAAAATGTCATTTTAATTTAACTTTCTCATTCCTTTTTGCAGTATTGCATTTATTTTTAATGCTTTGCAGCATTCTGCAAATTCTAGTACTTAAATTTATAGAAAAATTAAATATTATTAAATTGTACACTTGGCACGCAGCCCTGCTGCAAATGACCTAGCTGCCTGGGGATGTGATACTTTCTCAAAATGGTCTAGGAGTAACTAGCTTAACAACAAAACTAAATGCACAGTTACCTGCCCAGGAAATCATTGGCCTGTGCTTGGAAAACTTCCTCTTAGCCACAATGATTTCAGAACTCTGATAACTAAATAAATGCAGGAACAAAGGAAATAAAAATAACTGTAACATTGCTAACTAGCCATAGACACATACATTTATGACTCCAAATATTAAATTTACATTAAGCAAAGTGCTGAGATTGATTAAACAAAACACCAATATTACACTAGGAGTTGACAAATTGCAATATTCAACCACACAAACTATAGTCTGTCAAATGAATAAGTACATAAAGAAATGAAAGGAAATACATCCGTGTCTGATAAGGATGTAAGGCTTGCTTTTACAGTTTCTTTACGTGTTTGTTTTGGCTGGATCATTTCTCTTTATCCTTGTATTTATTTATTGGTGTTTTTTTTTTATTGTCGGCTCGGTAATCCTCGGTTTTTGTGTAGGTTTACGATTGTGTACCAAGTGTCCAGACCATTTTCTTCCTACAGACTGCAATTTATATTTGATTTTCATTGAGTTTGCTTCCAACTTTCGAATGTTGGGACGTAGGCTATGGCGGACATTGTATTTATCTGATTTTCTTGGCCAACATTTGTTTCCCTTGACATTGCATTCTGTTGTTGCTCCATATGTGCCTTGCGCCACCATCACTAATGCTCGAGATCTCTCTGTTAACGGTTCTCCCTAATTAGGCTGCATTTGTGTGTGTGTGAGGGAGGAGCGGTAAATATAAATGGAAATACAGGCAGGTACATGCAAAATTGAGTTATAAAGGGATGGTAAGAGCTAAGTAAGGTATGAGGCAGATGGGCAAAGAGCTAAAAAGGAAGATTAGGCAATGAAGAATTGATTACCTGGGGATTATGATAGAGGAGGGTAAATAAAAATAATGGGGGAAATTATTTGAGTATCTAAAGAAGGTAAATGGTGGTGTGAGAGGAATGCCAGTGTTGAAAGGTACAGGTGGACAAGCTGCAACAACTGATAATGAAAATGCTGAACTGCTGCAGGCCCAAATACTTAGCAGCTTTGGAGGAACAGGATTATTGGAATTATGAAGCTAGGGGAGCCCAGAAGCCTCTTGGACTGTAGAAAATGTAATACGAGGGTTAAAGTGATGTAAGACAAGGGGCCAGAGGGTATAAGGAAGCACACTTTTTAAGTTTGGTGGAGGAGAGTTGGTCAAATATCTATAAGTTTTATCTGACAGGTCAATAGAGGAGTGTAAGTTACCACAAGATTGGAAGGAGACAGTGGTGGTCCCAATATTTAAGCAGGAGGATGATAGAAGGCGTGAGTGAGTCGAATACTGGAAAATACTGGAGAGAGTGGTGTGTGTAGTTTAGGTTATAAATGAGAGGAACTGGTTGCATTATTATTGACTTCAATTTAGGAACGGTGATTCTTGCAAGATGCAGCTGACTGTGTTGTTACGAAGACCTGGTACGGGCAGTTGAAGAGGGGAGGCAGGTGGATGTCTGCTTCACTGACATTGAGAAAGCATTCAGTAAGATGTCACATGGGGTGTTATTGAGGAAAGTTGATGAATTGCTGGTAGACAAGTTTGTAGTGAGATGGTATTGAAGGGAGTCAGTAACGCATTGAAGGAAAATGCGATTACGTATTGCAATGGTACGGCCAGTAATAGCCAAGTGGGAGCCATGTGCGGATTTGGTGGTACAAAAGCTGGAGAAGGTACAAAGACAGGCAGCGAAGTGTGTGAAAGATAAATGGAGAAGGCAAGGACAAAGTGAGGGACGAAAGGGACGTTCGGCCACCAATGATGCCGAAGGAGTTTGGGTGGAACTTGTTGAAGGAAAGGAGACGAGTGGAAAGGCTGATCACAACGTACAAGGTTGTGAATGGCGAAGGAGAATAGAGTAAGTTAGGCTACCTATTAACTATGGCAGAATATAAGGGAAAAGAGAATAATAGTGAGAAGGTTGAGGATGAAGAGCAGAACAGAACGGGGTAGGCAGTCTATGTTTAGGAGGTTTGTGAGGGAGTGTAATTTACATTTGGATTGGAGGAGTTTGTGAAGAGGATTGGAAAGTTAAAGGGGTGGCTGTTGATAAGTGATTGAGAAAGCAATTATAGTTTGCCACTGGATGGTTGTCCAAGTGAAATTATTATTATTATTATTATTTTTGATGGGTGCTTAGTTTTTAATGATATCACTTGGAGAAAAGTCATTTTATACTCTGGGAAAAGGAAAATATTGCTGTAAAAGGATAAAAACGTAGGAAAAATTGATGAGAATATGTTTTTAAGTAGTTTTTGATGGTTAAAATACCTATTTGTTGATAGTTAACAGGGCATCATAAAAAAAACTCTAAAAGAACTTGTAGCAAAGAACACCACTGAATACAATTGAACATGTTTATCCCAATCCATGGTTTTGCCAGAGCTGTTAGGTAGGCAGAAACCCTAAAGTTTCTCAAATTTCTGCGTTTGATATTTGTAAACAGTGGAGCGACAAGAGCCAGAGAACAATGCTTGAAGTACATTGCCTCTACTTGCAGTTTGCTAAACTGGCATACAAAGTTTTCTGAGTTTTTTTTTTTCCTGCTACAATAAAATTTCATTTTTTTAGAAAATAAGTTGTAAAGGCCGAGGTGTGTTTCTCGTTTTACATTTCACAAATTCAGGTGGCGTTTTTAGAGTTACAGCAGTCTTGAAAAGCTGCTTTTAGCTATTTTGAGGGGCCTGAAAATCATATGTACTAACAATCATGCCGAATATAAATTAATTATAAAAGTGTAGTTTTATGTGCGTGTTCAATCTGTAGATAAACATAATAGGGATAAGTTAAGTGGTTTCACTTGAAGAATAACAGGGGTGATACACTACAACACCATCCGTGTGCTGGATATAACCAAAGTCGTGAGCACTGACAAAACTGTCTATACTTTGTCCACTACTTGCAAGTTCTAGATGATAGTTTTGACGAGAGGTGCAGTGGTATAATACAGGACTCTCATTCATGATGTCCCAGGTACTACAGTTTCTCCTTGTTGCCATTTTTCGGAGAATCCATCAAGGCAGATACCCCTTTCCTAGCACTGAGGAGCCAAGATGCATAGGGCCCGTACGCCATAGCCTGTTTTCAGTGGCGCCACGAGGAGGCTATTCCTGTCTGGTTATCCTGGTGTTGCTTTTACGCATATACAGACCGCACCATTGTTTTGAGCCTTCGGAACTGAAAAAATAAAAATCTCGTGTACGAGCCAACTTGATTTTTTGATGACGTTGCCTCAGCGTGTAGTGATTTTCTGGGGATTTTTGCTTAACTATTTTGATCCCTCTCTGCATACGGAACTGAGCTGTTGCTTATTAAATACAGACCTCAGTACTTTTTTACAAACACAACACTCTTGAATTATTGGTTGTTGATGTTGATAGGTGGTTACATTAAGTAACCTGCAGGGGTTAACAATCTTTGCTCAGTCACGGGACCGGGTTTGCTCAAACACCAGGTTGTTTCTATAAGCCTGCAAATCATTCAACAATTCAGGTTCTCGCGTCGTATTGGGCACTTGAAAACTCTGTTCTGGTTATTCTTTGAATGCTTCGAGCTAAAATTAATCCCTGACCTATCTGAGCTCATGACTTAATATGACTGCGAACAGACTCTTGTGTTATTCAGCTGTTTTGAGGGGTGTGCAGTGGACAGTGTAGTAAGAATTGGTACAGTCTGTGTACAGTAATATTCATAAAGGTAAGAGTTATTGTGAAAAGTAAGTAGAGTACTGCAAACTTTTTTTACATTAAAGTACATTTTTTGGTCAGTGACTTATGTAACACTGAATTGTGGGATATTGTTCTTCTGTTTAACAAAACTTTTTTTTCTTTCAACTGCCCAGTTAATATTGCTACAAAAGCATGTTTTTTTTATTATTATTTTTAAACTATAACTTATTTTTAAACCGAAATTGAAGATATAAGTAATGACTGAATTTGATCCTTCATGTGTGAAAATGAACTTAAAAAATATTTAATTGATGTTGTCTTTACCTAGCAGTTTCAGCCAAAGCGTCAACACTACATGGGATTCATTTCCAATTTTTTTCTAGTTTTTTTCTTTAAAAAAATTTAATGCCTGTGATTTGTTTCAAAACAATTTGTTTAAAGATTTTTTCCTAAATGTTTTGTTTAGAGGTTTTTATTTAAAAAATGTTTTTGTTGTAGTCAGGTGGCATATTTTCCCTTCATAATGAGTGAGATTACAGGTCAGAGCTATGAAATCATTATGTTGTCATTAATTGTCATTACGTGTGCAAAATTTCATATAATTCCGATCTCTTAACAGGTTGAAAATGGAATTGAAAGATTTCATTACATTCGTACATACTTACAGATCAAGGTATGAAAAGCGTGTTCAAAAACATGTGTAACACACTTCAATATCATTCATACACCGTATACATAGTCCTCTTTATGCTGTCATCTGTCTGGCGCTTCTGCGTTGCAACGTTTTTGAAGTAACTTTTTTTCCGCAAAACATATTTGTCCAAAATAGGTTAACTTATGAAAATGAGACGTATTCCTTTCTGTGTCAGTGACAGAATTGTACTTTCAAAACAGTACGTTTGCTATAGATATATTTTTAAGCCTATCCACATTATCAGAACATCTTTATCAGACTGCTATTTCTCAAAGTGAAATGACTTGATACAAATTAAGCTACAATAAAAGGTATACATTGGGCTTTGCTGTACAGTGACATTCAGTAAAAGTATAAGGTAATCACTTGGAAATTAACGTTTAGGTGAGTTGTGTGCGAGAGACCTTCACACGTATTCTTTGTTGTGTGCGTAGCAACAATATGGTACTTAATGCTCATGCCAAGGTATCACCCTTGTTGTTCTGTTTCTCTTGGTCTTTAGTAGTGTTTAAGAGTGTTCAGTTGGGGAAAAATTATAATTTTATATTTGAATGAAATAATGTTAGTTGCGTAGATGTTGCTTGATGTACATTTCCTCTAAATATAAAACATTTTGGCCAGTCAGTTTTCCCTTAACAGTATTTCGAAGTGAAAATTTTTACTTGATCACCACAAAAATCAGTAAACATAATTAAATAAAGTAATTTACATTGGAAGTACATGTCACTGGTTACAGCTTAATTTATATAAAACCCAATTACAAAAAAAAATATTCTATTAAAAAAATGTATGACATTTGGTTTTGTTTTGCTAATTTTAGTAATTTTTTTTTACTACAAAAATGTTTTGTATTGGGTTTTTAAATATTTCCAGCCGTATTCAGTGACATGTAGTTTCAATGTAAATTATTTAGTTTCATTATGTTAATTGGTTTGGTGTTGGTCATAAAGCAAAACATGCATATTTGGATTTTGAAATGCCATTATGGGAAAACTGGCTGGGCTAATTTTTTTTAAGAAGAAAATGTACTCTTAAAATAATGTTTACAAAACTTAACACCCTTAAAATGTTAGGTAAGTGATTACTTTAATGGTAATTTTAACAAATGAGTAAATAATCTGGTATTGAGTCTAGTCAGTATAAGGCCTAAATCCAAAAAAATAATTTAATTATTAGTGTTGGAACGTAAAATTTTCCAGAACGTTGGTTGGACCGTAAAAATAATTGCTTGGAGAAGTTAATGGTTGAAAATACTTTTTTTTTTGTGAGGAACACTTAGGTTAACCGTTTTCTAGTAGGGGCCTATTGTAGTTTCTTTTTCTAATAACCTTTGCTGTTAAACTAACAGTTAAGGAAACTGGTGCAGGTTGACATATAGGTATAATGCAATGCACATTTAATTTATCAGTTAATTTTAAGTTGCGTGGTGTGTGTGTGTTTAAAATTTTCTACACACACACACACATATATATATATATTTTTTTTTTTTTTTTTTTTTTTAAGTTCTCTAGAAAAAAATTTTATGACAACTACGGATTAGGATGGTTTTTCCTTATGGTATTTAAGTAGATGGATAATAGTAATTTCTTGAAATATATGGAATCAAACTTAAAATGATTTTCCCATCGAGATTGTAAAATAGGTAGCTATAAAATAATTTTGTTACAAAAAATTATAAGACTTTTGGCGATTACTGCTGTGTCAGTCAAATCTGTAATGTACGCAGTACCTAATGTCGTTGAGTAGAAGTATTTTTTGTTTCCATTGTCTTTTTCATTGATTATGATGTGACGTACACGCGTGTTCTGAAGTGTGCATGAACTTCTAAAATCCTCGTAAATGCAGTTGCAGCTGCCAGTTTTGTTGTCGGGACACGTAGCTTCTAGCAAGTAATCAAGGGGGCCACTATGCTTTTTTTTTTTTTCTGTGCATCAAATGCCCAGAATCAGTTGTTACTTATTTCAAAAGTTTAGAATCATAAAATAGTTTTTGAGTATTCTCTTAAGTATGAACCTTATTTTAACAATGACAGCAGAAATCATTATTACTTGTTTAAAGGATTATCATTGTTGAGTTATTAGTTGAAAAGAATTATAATCATAACTGCCCTGCCCCTAATGTGTTAATGCATGAAATACAAAGAAAGTTGCAAGCTATACAGGTTGTTTTGAAACAGACTTTGCTATGTTATTACTCATTACTGCCATGTCAAATGATAAATTATAATTTACAACAGCTGTTTGAAACTTCTGTCACCTGTCTAATGCTTTTGGTATTTTGTCTATTGTGGCTTATAGTTTAGGGTTTTTGTATTTATAGGACACTTTTTTTATAACTTGGTATATTGTCAGTTCTATTGCTCAGAAGACAGTTCCTTCTGATATTCAAAACTGCTTTCTTTACATTCTAATTTTTCCCAGAAAATCTAACAGTTAACAGCTAACATGACTAAATACGCATGTAGTAAGTTGACTCAATGTAAATTAAATTTTAATAAACATATTTATAGGGATGTGCTAAGTAAGCTTAAGTGTTGTAAAATATTTTTAATTTTCTAGGATTTATACTTGTATTAACTTAAGTAAAATTAATCAGTAAAGTATTAATGACACCAGGCCCTTTATAAGACTTTTGTAATGAGAAGTTTAAGCTGAAGCACAAAACCTGCATCCGTAGATGTTTAGATGTCTTTAAGTTTTCCATTTCTTGTAGACTCCCACAAGAATGCAGCCTACAGCATTTTGTTTGTTTGCATCGTAGTTGTTTTACTTTGAATGTTGTGTGTTTTACCGTTACAGAATCTTTTCATAGAAGAAAAGATTATGTTTTTATTTAAAATTTTTACATGTTAATGCAAGGCTTGAACACTTGTTTGCTTTCGGTTAGATACCAGTTATTTTAATTTTTTTCAGACGTCTGCGAGATGGTTTTTATTTTAGCAAGCATGATGAAGTTAATTTCTGTTGATGTACCTTATGCACTGTGTTGTTGAGCAATATTGCAATACAAGCTGCGTCCAAACACACTGGACCCAAAGGCTTCGTTGCAATAATGTGCATATTGGGGTCCTAGATTTGCATCTGGCAGGTAATGAAAGCTTCATTTTAAGTACAGTTATTTTTCTGCAGAATAGTTACAGTTGGAAGTATTTCTTAGTCTTATACTTATTTTCAGTCAAATTTTTTTTATTATTTATTTTTTGGTATTTTTATATTTTTTGACTACGTGGTGTCATCTTGTAAGTATGTACTGCATTTTAATAATTGGTGGAAGACTGTACTTCATTTAAGTTATTTCACTTGAATACTCACTATGCTAAAATATAAGTATTTCATATTCTTCTAAGCTTAACTTACTCTGGAGATTTGTGGAAAATAGATATTTTATTCTGCAGTTTGTCAAAAAAAATATTTTTCTTAATTTTTTGTGTGTTACAGAGTATTAAAATTCTCTATGCTTGTAAATATGTTCCACAAAATCTTCAATGTGGTGATGGAATGGTATTTTTTTTCATTACAAAATACATATTGGAATCTTGAGGTGAGAATTGGCGGCGCGGTCTACCGCAATTTTCATCACTATTTTTTTATTTTTTATTTGTACCAGATATTTTTTTTCTTATTTAAGACACAAAATGTGACTAAATTTGGCTCTTGTGAAATTTTTTTATCTCTCATAGTTTTCGCGTAATGGCTTGTTAAAGTCATATTTTGCATGTTTCCGTTTTACTGACTACACTAAAACCAATTGATATATCAAATTTAAAAAAAATCACAGTGGATAAAGACATCACAGTCTACAATGACATGCTCTTAAAATTAAAGAATAAAAATTATTTGTATTTAAAAAAAAAATACTGAAACTGAAAATAAACATTTTAAAAATTAAATATTTTTTTTAAAAATACAAATAATTTTTATTCAATTAATTTTAAGAGCATGTCGTCGTAGCCTGTGGTGTCTTTATCTACTGTGATTTTTTTTAGTTTGGTATATCAGTTGGTTTAAGTGTAGTTGTTAAAACGGAAACATGCAAAATATGACTTTAACAAGCCATTACGCGAAAACTATGAGAGATAAAAATTTTTCATGAGAGCCCTGTTTAGTCACATTTTGTGTCTGAAATGAGAAAAAAAATATCTGGTACAAATATAAAATAAAAAAATGGTGATGCAAATTGCGGTAGACAGTGCCCTTAAGTATTGCATACCTAACCTTTCTAATGCATACTAATTAACTATTACTTTTATCTAGCTTGTATTTGTCACTTACTTTGTGTAGAAAAGGAGTTTTCTAACACTTTCTTGGTGAAAGTCTCATATCTATTGATTCAAATTTGCAATACTGACCACCCCAAATCAGCGTTTTCCTACCACATATAATTTGCATTTTACAATTTGTCTGGAAATCTTGCCACGTAATTGAAATTACGCTGTACTAAAAAAAAAGCTGTTGCGTTTACACTTTAGTGGTCAGTGGTTTGTGATTTTGTTCTGAAATTTTTATACTGTCAGATCTTTTATATGAAATTTTTGTTACTGTGTTATAAAATAATATTATTATTGTCTGGCTAAATGTGATTTGTCATTCTACGCAGTGGTGTGGTTATGTCTTCAAACATCTCAGTTTTATATGCCGCATTGTGCACCCCATTTTGTTACCCAACATTAATTGAATCACTTATGGGTTCAATGTGTTGATAAGGGTAATATAATTTTTACATCCTGCTTTTAAGATATTGCTTTTTTTAATTATAATATGCTCAGTAACATTATTCCAACACAAATTCTTCAGTTTGTGGAGATTGATTTGGCAGTTTGTGTACAATATAGTTTCACATGTAAAATTGTATAACTTATAAATAGAGTCTGCTTGGAGGTTGGCTACCAATTACATAAGTCCCAGGAATGTCATAAAAATTCACATAGTAACCATAGATATTGAGAGAATTGGAAGACTGATGAAATGGCTGTTATTTGTCCATCAAATAGGGTGTTTTTATAACTTACTTGGTCACATGTATTGTACACTAAACTTGGTCCTGTGGCACCCGAGCTGGAAAGTGAATTTTACAGACATAGATTTTAAACAATTTCTGAAGTTTATAAAATGATGCCACACATTTCATTATAACCATCATATTCTAGTACAGTTGAATCCAGCCTAGAGTACCAAAAAATGTTAGTCACGTACTACATCCAATGATTACCGCCACCATTTCTTGTTATACTGACTCCAAAATCCCCTGGTAGCCAGGTGCCGAGTTCACATCTGCTGAAGAACGACATGTGTCTTGCCATCAAATGCCACTATTCTGTGTGTTTCCCACCTTCCAGGCCACTCACCTGCTGTTAGAATATGAACTTTGTGAAAAGATTTCTCATAAATGGTGTACCTTAGTGTGTTCCGATGGAAACGGTCTGTTAATTAATATGCTGCGAGTCATAATTCTCCTTAGCATATTCCTTGTAGTTTGGGCTAATACAGGATGGTAATCCCTATTTTCCTGTTTATGGGAGGCTGATATTATAAAACACGTTTTCTTGGGTACAAGATCTCGGTTTCACTGAACAATATTCACCAGTTTTTCGCTTAATTGCCAGTAGTCTATGATGTTTGTCATTAGTCATTTCCAATCTTGATTCTTATAGTTCTGTAATAATTACTTTAAGGATACAGTAGCACATAAATTTTTTCGTCTGGAATGCTTGCTAACAGCCAGTTGAAAAAGTTACTGTAAAATATGCTCACATTTATAGTACTGGGTGGAAGTTATGTTTTCCCCGGAGGCTAATCCAATTGTGTGTTAGTAATAGATTTTTGGTCAGCGCTTAACATTGAGGTGTGGGGTGACATTATGCGAGTATGGAGCAACACCTGAATGAATGGGCGGGTGAAACGGGAGATCCCCGATAAAACTCGCCGACCAGCGGCATTGTCCAGCACGATTCCCACATGCGAAAATCCGGGGACCGACCCCGCCAGGAATCAAACCCGGATCGCCTTGGTGGGAGGCGAAAGGCCTGTCCTCTCGTTGACTGCGGCCCCATGCTAATCCAATTGTGAAAGCCTCAATTGACACCTCAGCATTTGAAACAAGTACTAACATGATAGCTTTTTCGTTGTCCTTTTAAAGCTTGTTGGCTCTTTCCTCACGTGGAACCGTTTGTTTATTCAGAGTCCAATGTATAAACATCCATAACAGTTTGATGTCGTCAACCCATGTTAGAGTAAGTCCTTGATTTACGTTATACCTATGTATGTCATTTCGGATTGCAATGGATTTGAATGATTGTGAGTGAAATTTTCTACATACATTATTGCTACAATATCGTGGCTCAGAAGACCAGTTGAAACAAAAAACAAAGAAAACAAGTCAAGATTAGCTGTATTTAAAAAAAACACACAATACAAAATAAATCTGAGAAAGTATTATGTCACATATGAGTCAAAGAAAGTCAAATCATTAAATAAAGCTGAGTTACAGACCAAACTAAACAAACAGGACTATTGAAAAAAACTTAGGACATCACAGTTGAGACAGTTTAGCCAGTTACTGGAATGGAGCTATCGCACTAGGCTGTATTTTACAATAAGCACTTTACAGACATAAAACAAAAACTAATCAACGTTAACGACAGAGGATACAGATTTTCAAGACGAGTTTGTTTGATGTCTTTGGAGCGGACATGTTATCCTGTCTCCAGGGAAACTGTAAGTGAAAAAAGAATTGTGCTTTGTGCATAGGCCAAACCCCTTCAACTAGCTCAGCCAATGGTTGCACTCTTTAAGAGTGGCCATTGGAAATGTGTAATGGTTGTTTCACATTTCAATGTAATTTTTTAAGCAAAGATTATGTAGCACCAATGCAAACCATTTTTCTAGTACTAAATGCAACAAACTCCTGTTGAAAGTCTGCAAGTCTGATATGTTATACCTGTACTTCCACAGTCATAAACTACCTATTACCATAACCAGGGGTGCCTACAGGGGGGATTTATGACGCAGGTTGCGTCAAAGAAATTTCAGGTGGGGGTGAGGGAACTGGAAAAATTATTTAAAAAATCTTAAGTTCAAAGGAATCATCTATGTGGGAAAAGAGCAATTACTGATTGGGATGGGAGAAAAAAGAAAGCAAGTGGTTGAAAGTATTTGTTAGTCCTCTTTCTCCCTTCCTGGGGGAAGGGCAGCCCTCCTACCATTGAGGAAGGGTGGGTGTTGTGTGTAAAGTTGCGGGAGGGGGGGGGTGATGTTGATTTTTGGGAGAAAGAAGCGGCACTAAGTAGCTACGTGCAGTGGCGCCGGAGCCACGGGGGCAGCAGGGGCGGTTGTCCCCCCACTCCGCCAACTCATTTGTTTGGGGGCAAAGTATGTGTCCCCTCCACACACATTTTAGGGTATATGTAATACATTTGTAACTTTATTTGGAAAATTTTTTTGTTTTGATTATGGCTGCTTTAAACTCAACATCTACAAAGCACCATTTTGTACCTTAAAATTCAAAGTTTTCCAGGGGAGGACCTCCAGACCCTCACTTTTTTGGGGTATGTGCATATTTGTAACATACATGTGTCTTTGCCCTCCCCCCCCCCCGCCCAACTCAAAATTTCGCTCTGGCGCGCCTGCCTGATTGACGTGCATCTGTCTATCAGTACCTACAATGCGAGCAAGCTCCATATCTTTTTCTCTCTCTCTCTGCAAGGAATGTTGCAGACTAATTGCCAACCCATGTTTTCCAAGGAATGGCCGGCACTGTTCCAAGTCCGCACATGTGGCTAGGGAGGTTTCTGCCAGTCACATATAGTTCATGTGAGTGTGAATGCAGATTGTTTTGAGTTTTCAGTATCTTGTGGGGATGCATATTTATCCGATATTTTTTAATATTTCAAGGAGAGTTAGCAGTTCTGGTTTTTTGCGAAATTTACTATGCAAAACAACAAAATTTAAATACAGTAGTTTAGAACTATTGTGGTTGGGAATAGTAAGACAGGACAAGTGGTCCGAACATTGCAGGAAAAAGCATACCTACAAAACTAATAATAATTTGTTTGTCAAATACAAAATAATTCTGTTTAAGAACTGTAATGGTGTTCTTCAGGATTTTCACATGTGGGAATCGTGCTGGACGTTTGCCGCTGGTTGCTGGGTTTAATATTTAACAGAGGTTTTTACACAGGAGGTACACATGATGATATGAAATCACTCTACCGAAATCCGTTGATGTTTTATACAGCTGGTGCTTATGGCGTGCATTGTTGCCACATCACTTAAAGTTCAGGATACTTTTTTCATTGAAGTTCTGAGTGCTATTATTTTTAACAACTAGAATCATTAATATTTTATATGAATATGCTAATAAATCTGTAAGGAAACTTTTGTTTTACATTATTTACATTAGTTATCATTACAATACCATTTACACCCATCCATTTGTACAAATATATCAGTAATCTGTAGTTATTAATCAATAAATAATTAATCACAATAAATTTTTTACTTTTTTACAGTAATTTTTATTCTGTTTTTCTTTTCGGTCCAACTTTTTCAGGCATAGTAAAGATATGTACAATGCAGCTGTTCTTTCCTAAGACTGTAAGTTGATAGTTTGGAATAGGAAAGAAAATGGCAGATGTGACTTCGCTGGAAATTGAACCCGAACTCCTGGATTGGAAATTCTTATTGGTATTTCATTTGACTAAGCTGGTAGCTGTTGTGTTAGGAAAATACTCGTTAAAATTTAATTTATTAAGGTGGAAGAAATATGAAAAAATAGTTTTTCGTGTTATTTGCTGTCTTGTAGTAATGGCGGGCGAGGGCGTGAATAATAAAAGCAATGCAGTAGAGTGAGTTTCGATGCATTTATTTGTCGGTTGGATGTTTGGAGCGCTAGCGCCGGAAATGTGGAGGTTCAAAGAATTATGATATGATTATTACGCATCTCTTTAACCTGCCATGTAGCAATGGCTGGCATTGAAAATTCTAAATTTTTAAGTAGATTAAATGCTTTGTGGTGTATCTGAAATCAGAAAATAGTAAGTTTTACTAGTGCAACATTTTTTTTTAATTTGTTCAAATTTTTTTTAAATTTCTATGGCATAATTAACACTAATACACAGTAGAACCCCAATTGTCTGTGGTAAAGCAGAGGATGAGAGGGTTGGATAACCAAAAATTGTTGTTAAGCTAGTTGTGCTTATCTTATTGGCCATAAACTGGTAGTCTGCGTTTCCGGGGCTTCAATAAATGGTGGTGCCAAAAAAAGAAAGGGTACAAGGCTCCGGGTTCGATAGAGATAACTTTGTGAATATTGTTCACCAAAATAAATTATATCTTTAAAAATATTAAAATTTCTACCTGTTGTATATATTTTTTTTAATTTAGGTTCAAAAAGTGCTTAAATAGCACTATTTTGAAAATTAAAAATTTTCCTGGGGGAGGACCCCTGGACCCCCCCCCTTTTTTTTTTTTCTCCTTTTATACTCTAGGTGTCGGGAAAATTATTTCATATGGTGGGAACTTTGTTACAGCGATGTTAAGGGGGGGAGGAGTTAAGTCATACTTTCTGGGGGTGGGGGGATAGGTACCCCTGCCCTAACTGTCCGCATGTATAGCTTCTTTAAACCATGTTAACATGTATATACGTATGTTTGTGTGTGTATGTACTGATCAAAGACATTTAGAACAGTTCCTGTTATGAATACTGGTATTGTGATTTCAGTTGTAATAACCTCTAGAGACGGCCACTATTAACAATTTTATGGCAATATTACTTAAACCCTGAAGGCTTATGTTAAGTAGTGTATTTTTCTAACATTTTTCTCGTCAGATCCGTACTCAAAAGTTGTTCGTTAAGTTTCTGTCATCCGGTAGAACTTTATAATAGTTTATCAATTGAGGGGCCGATATTTCTTAATTTATGTTCTTAAATGTACACTGGAATTCAAAAGTTAATATGGCATCTTTATTGTAATTTTCTTTTAGTCAACGTATGTTTTTTTCTATTTATATGTGGTCTTAAATGTCTTAGAAGAAACCGAAGTATTGAAAAATTGCTTGTTCAGAATTAGTTATCAAAGTTACATATTTTGATTTTGGTAAGTTAAGAATTTTTCCAGGTTTTATGCAAAAGAGTACGCTAATTGTTTAACAGAATTAAATATGAATTTTTTCTGGTCACTTTAAAAACATAAATTAATTAATACTTTATACATAATTTTGAGTATTTTTTATGTCCAGTTCTCCTTTATGAAAGGACGTGAAGAGATTTGGTGTAGAGAGTAGTGTTGACTGTGATTGGACATAGGAAATCTTAGAAGTATTTGAATTTACCTCTGTGTATATTGGGTCAGTCAGGACAAGTATATTAATTTTATGTTGTGATAGTTTACAAAAACGTAAGTTGAAAATATGTTTTTAATTTTTTTTGTGCAGTGAATAAATTGGGAGTAATAATGTTACACTGAAAATCTGCTTTAAAATTGCATTTATTTAAATTAAAAATCAGAAACTATTTGATATTAAGTAGCGAAAAGGTGAACAGTGTCTAAGCGATGAAACAAGTACTTTTTTCATTTCAGTCAAATGTAATTTTGGAGTAAATTTTCAGGTTAGTATTACTCCCACTCTACTTACATTATGGACAAATTGAAAAAAACATTTTGTACCTAATTTTTTATAATCTTTTGTATTACCACACTAAAGTTAACTCACTCCTCCCTGACTCATTCTGTGTATAGGTGTTCACTCTCATACACACACACACACACACACACATTAGGGAAAGGGGTAGTTTCTCGGATTCAGATAGAATGTATCAGTAAGGTCACATAACAGATGTGAAGTATGTGAGCATGAACCATATGTTACGGTGACAAGGTGGTGTGTGTATGTTTTGGGGCTGGCAGGTTCGATTACCGTCAGGTGACTCTGCGCGCACCAATGGCACTGGAGTCCAACGCCTGGCTCGCAACTAACAACACGGCCAACAGGGATCAGCAGCAGCAACATGGGGGTGTGGTAAAGCCTCGGGAGGACCAGGCACTCGGGCAGGTGGCACAGCAGAACTTCGTGGGTGGCACTGCAGGGGGGGAAGATGTGACTCAAGGGCAGCAACGGGGTCTGCTGAAGATCCCATCGTCTGTCGGGAAGTGCTCCATGTTTACCCAGACGGAGCACACCAACAGGTACAGTTAATCACTAGATCTGTGCAATCAATAATTTTACTCATAGATTATAATTTTTGCTCTGTGTCACTATTGGGTTCTATCTGTCTGGGTATTTGCTTGGGAATTTAGTAATGATTATGTGGTATTTTGTCTTGGAGGAAAGTTTTTATTTACACCTGGTTTGTTTACATACTTCTATAAGCTGATTAGTTTCCAGCAAGTTGGCATGTTTATGGTTCTCTAAAAAAATTACCATGTTGATTATTTTGACTTAATGGGGTCATTCCAGGAAAAATGGTCTTGAGTGAATAATAATTAAAAAGCATTAAATCCATGAGTCTGTTCTCAAATTGTAGATAACAGGTCATTCTTTTTAGTATTGGCTATTAATTTTATCTTATTTGTTATCAAAGTTGTTATTTTTAACAAAATTGATTAATGGTTTGATGCTAGTATAATTCTGACTAGCACATACCTTTACATTGAAAGCCTTCAAACTTGGCTGAGTACCATTGCATATGAATTTATTATTTACTAGTTACTAACATTACCCCATTACTGTCATGATATAATGTTTGTGAAATGTAAATTTTGAATATAGGTTAATTGTAACGTAAATACAGAGTCACACGCGTAACAAAAAAAGTATAAAAAAATATATAACAAAATAATTATAAATAAGAACCAATTAAGAATTTATTTACTAAGTTAGTTCCTCATATAGACGATAATGCCAAAATACAATTATGATTAGTTATCAACTTTTCATTTAATAAAATTAAATAAAACATCACACACATAACAAAACACGTGTGTGACACATGCCATTTATTTTATATTATATTATTTTCATATCACTTTTGTTAAGACTGTAAATGTCATGATTACTGTGAAGGTCCACAGCCCAAATTACTAAAAAAGACAATAAATAAAACATATTTTACACATTAATATTTAGTTAAACAATAAATCTCATAATCTAAATTAAGTTAAATGTTGTTAAGTAATCATTCATATTTGATTAACATTCAGATTTAATTTCAGAAATCTAATAATGTTTCCTTCGCTATACACAAATATTAATTTTGGAGGGAAACTACCAATTGCTTAAGTTTATTGTGCTAGAAGTGATGGAAGGGATTTAAATTTATTGATTTTTAAAGTGATGTTACTTCTGTCTTATACATAAAAATTTTCTTGTGCAATGTTTATGACAGATCCTATTATATTTATTGCTACCACGTCATTGAATAATAATTCTATGTATTTCGTTTGTTGTTTATCATGGGCTCTGATCAAGTAAATTAGTACGATACAGCCTACATAATGTTCACTATAAAATGTTTTAGAGATGTGCTAACATCAGATGATATATTCAAACTTTCCAAATACAGTATAACCTCATAGTTACAAGTCTTGAAAACAGCACAAAAAATCCTTGTAACTACAAAAACTTATAACAAACGAGGACACATACATCAAAAAAATTTAAGGCAAAAATTATTAGAATTTGGGTAACCCCAGTGTAATAATGTATTTTTGTTAATATATCCGCTACCTGTTAAAGAAAACTGTAGCAAAAGTATGATGGGCCATTGTTTACAATTATCGACGTAAGATATAATTGCATTACAAGTTTTTTGTAAGGTCTGGAATTCACCTTTTTATATGTTAGGCCTTTACTACAATCGCCACAGCTTGGCCGTAAAGAAATAACTGCACTTACGGTAGCCTTGACATGTCGTAATTTATAATGTAACATGCATCTGACTATATCTATTGCTTTTAATTACGGTGATTGCAGCATATGCTTTCACTTTTCTCAGAATATACGTCGCTAAATTCTCTACGGCTCACCAGCAATGGCGACCCGATGTACACCGATGTTCACCAATGTACAACCTTGCCGACACGTTGGCTGTTTTAATAGTTTTTACTGTGCCTGTTTTGAAATTCAAAACATGCCTGTTGTGAAATTCAAAACACGACCACATTAATAATAGAACAAAACTATTATAAACTTACATTGAGGTTCCCAGATAAAAAATTTACCTTCTCTTTCATAGTCCTACGTCGTGTTTGATAAAATCTAACTTTTGTTCTGCCATTATGTCTTTGTTTACTTTCATACATAAACATTGCAATAAAAAATAAATGGTTGTTAAATTAATACGTAATATTTTGACAATTTTCCTTAGATTTCATTTCACAAGATTTCAATGCCTTAAACATGTAATTCGACTTTATTTCATTTTCCGTGGCAGCGTTTGTAACTTTCGATGATTTTCCAATGAACAACATCCACCGGATAAATCTAGTTTCCCAACCGGTTAAAATGATCTGAACATTGACTCAACCAAATGAATGTTTGCATTGTTTTGCAAAATGCAATACAATGTACAAAATTGGCAAACGCACGATCAGTCATCCCAGAAATATTGTGCATCATATTTCAAAACAAATTATTATTCATCTATCCCTTGTCTAAAATAGGTATTTTTATTCCATGTTTATGGTACCGTAAAATGTTTGCATCGTGTGTGCAATATCAATTCAGGGGCGTGAAAATGAAATGAATTGACAATATAAACTGTTGACAAAATAATTTGGCACCCTTAGTTTTTTTTATTAAAAATCAATTAAAACAGTATTCATCGACGTGACAACATATGACAATCATAAACCAGAGCGAAAATAAAACGCAAGAAACGTGACAAATCAACGAATTACGTGCACCCTCCTGTACACATTACAAAATTATTGCTTACCCTTTCTCTGCCGCATTGGCCGTTTTAAATCCATAGATTTGTGAAGCGTAGAAAAACTTTCAGTCCAATAATATTATGAATTACACAGCGGCTAGTTCGCTTAAATATAAGTTATGCTAAATCAACACAAGCGAACAAAATAAATAGATTTACAAAAAAATATAGAAAAATCAGTTCAAGTCAACACTTGGTCACAAAGAAAACTATTTACGGTAAAATCTGTCCAGGCTTGCTTGCTTCAGTTTCTCGCCACTGTGTTTGACAATGAAGCTTTCGGCTTGCTGAAAAGTGGCAAGTTCCAGAGCTTCCAACACAGCACCTTGAGACGGAGCTTGTGGCACTTCTTCGTCCCCTTCTTCTTTGTCTTCATCGGAGTTGCGCTTGCTCATGATGGCCAGCTGAATGAGCTCTTCATCTGTCATTTCGCCACTCGTTGACAGCATCGTCAGCAGCTACAAACTCGTCGAACGTGCATGGCAGTTCAACTTTGTCAGAAAGAAGTTGCCAACTTTCAGGGTCTTGTGGGTCGTCTGTATCCTCTTCAGCCTGCTGTTCTTGGACGACTGGGTTTTCGTGGCGGAAACCAGCATGGCGGAAACATCCGGTGATGACTTCTAGCTTGATTTTATCCCACGACACCGCAATTGCTCTAATGGCGTCCAGGACATTCCAATTAAGCAAAGGCTTCCCTGGTGACACCTTTCTCAGAAACGAATTAACCAGTATGGTTCTGAAGTGGTGCTTCAAAAGCCGAAACACGCTTTCGTCAAGGGGTTGCAACACACTCTTGGAATATTCGGGGGGGGGGGGGGGGGGGGGCAAAAACACCAACTCAGTGTTTCTGAGGTTTACATTGGGGTGGGCTGAGCAGTGGTCCACAAAAAGTACTATCTTGCAATTTCTCGTCCCCATCCTGGTGTCTAAGGAGTGGAGTCACTGCTTGAATACATCCGACTTCATCCAAGCTTTTTTATTTGAGGTGTAGGTGCACAGAATAACACGCACACCACGGAAGGTATAAGGTTTCCCCGATTTACCTATCACAAACTGTTTCATTTTGTCCGAACCGTCCATATTCGCACAACAAAGAACTGTCAACCTTTCTTTGATTTTTTTCCCCCTTTAACCTTTAAACTGGTCCCCCTTCACAGCAAGAGTTTTGTCAGGCATCAAGTTTTAGAAAACGCCAGACTCATCAGCATTGTAAATGTCACGCGGTTGATACCGATTCAAAATTTCTTGCAGTACCGGATATGAATTGTTGACTGAGAAGTGCGTTTCTATGACGGTTCTTAAAACAATGTAGCCAGCCTTCGCTGCACTCTAAGTTGTCGACGTTCATGCGCAAAACGAATTCTGTAGCCTTTGCTTTGAGCATCAGTCCACTGATAGGAAGGCCTGCAGCCCATTGTTGAGAAAACCACTCTAACAAAGCTGTCTCCAACTCCGAGTGGTCGGCACCTCGCAAAGTTTTGTTGCGCCCGGAAATGTTACTCTTTAGGACGGCATCCTTAATTTTATCTTTGCTTTTTAAAATCGTAAACAGTGTTGAACTGCTGTGTCCTTGGTGCCTATCAATTTCTGTTTTACTGATACAACCTGCTTCACACATCTGAATGATTTCAAGTTTTGTGGCAACCAGTCATTATTGCGATGATAACGCACAATACCTACTCTTTCTGTAGGCCTCCAAATATACAGGTACTAAGCACAAACAAAAAAAATCTACATCCGATGCACAATAAAACATGGCCACAATAAACAATTCTCGCGAACAGTGTACCGTATAACAGATCAGCATGACGCGTGACTCATGGCAGAACTGAGCGCTGTGATATGACACTAGTTAGTGTTGCTCAAGGCCAGGCTAGAGATGGTCGCCGTGAGAGAGGGAAGAGGATGCTTACAGCAGTGTTGCCAGATACAGCTCCAAGCCAGCTAGACAGGCGTAGCCACATCTTTTGTTTCCGATACAAAACACACTGCCATGCACAAAAAAATTGTTTTCATTATGTGGTAATCTGTGTACATGTTATAAGTGTCTACATATGGCGTATTTACTGTTATTTCTTTCTTTTGTAGGGCTAATCTCACTCGTATTTATGAACGTGCGCATGAAAGTACCGCTCGTAAAATACCTGAATATTTACATTAAGTACCATACGAGGTTACACTGTAAATGTATGCTTTATTCATGAGAACTTAGTTAAAATATTGGAGGAAAATTTTGCTAATTTGCTTTGGTCACACGTGTAGAATATGTTTGTCACACACGTAACATCAAGTTATTATTTTATTGTGACTGTACTATGAAAGCAGAGTTTTTCACACTAGGGTGTGTGTTAGTCCATTTACTGTACTATATGTGTATCATTTTGCTTTATTTTTACTACTAAAAATTCACAGAAAAATTGAAACACTGATAAGAATGTAACATAAATCAAAATCACGGAGTCACACACACAGCAAAAAAGTAACAACCTAAAAAAATACTTAATAAATCAATTGAATCTGTTTCAAGTATTCAGTTTTATTAATAAATGACTGAAGTGTTATAAATCACACTTTGAACGAAGAAACAACAATTTTAAATTTAAAAAAAACGCACAGAAAATGTACTCCGAAAGTCAGACATGTAAGACTGGAATGACCCAATGTCAGTTTTTTTATTTCAGTACAATTAATCTGCATGATTAAGAAAATGTGTTACACGTTATGACGCTGTAGTACCAGTGAGTAAACATATTCGACAAAGTAATGCAGTAGTTCTTGGACTTTGTATTCTATTGCTTCTTTATTAGCATTTTGGAATAAATGTGCGTTGTGTTAAGAGTAGCCTTGACATACTGTGGTTACAGGTTCTTCAGCATTCAAAATCGTGGATTATCCACTGTGCTAGTTGCTACACTTATGGTCTGAAATTACCTCATCAATGAGACGTAAAGCTCATTTATCTTACCTCACCACACACTGTTGTAGGCAGTTCAGGAAAAAGTGAGCACTCAAGGCAGCCTTGCTTAGTTTTTTTTATTTCCGGCCAATTTGTATCTTTCCACATGTAACGGCTAAAACAAGAAATATCTAATCCCTTGGACACGTCAGTTAATGCCTGAACGTGTAAGATAAATTGTTAAGGTGGTAGGAACCCAAACAGTTTGATTAAAAAAGTTTAATTATCACATAAAATACGAGTATGTAAATTTCAGTTGATTTTATTTAAGTATTGTATTAAAATGGGAATATACGTACCTGGAACTACAATCATATGAGTAGTAATGTAACTATTGTTACTGTTAAATTATATGCAGTCACTGTTAGCGATTTTTTTCAGTTGTTAAATCTTTTGTTCTCATTTTAACCCAAACGACCTATAGCTCATATTTACTCCTAATTAAATTACTGCATTATTTGTGCCACAACTCGTGTATAGTAGTCGTGCGCATCTGTCTGTGGAAGCTACGTTCTTGGAACTGGTAATTCAATATGGAAATAGCTGATAATCTTAGTTATTGCAAATAATGATGGTTATCACAGATAATTCAGGTTCGCAGTAGTCTTACATAATCAGGGTTGTTGTACATAGTTCATTTAGCCATTAATCATTTTGGTTGATGTGAATAGTTGTGGTTGCTAGTGTTGTTGCAAATTGTTTAGGGTGTTTCAAATAATAAGTTATTACTGTGTTATATTAATTTGACTCTTTACGAATATGTAGCCAAATTTCATTAGTTTTATTTATTTTGACAGTACATATATTATTTCATTTGTTGATATAATGACTACAAAAAGTCTTGTTCCTATTTTTTTCTTGCCACATTTAACATTACGGTAGAGTAGTTTAAGGCCATGCTCTCTGGTTTCTACTGTTTTTGGCGTTAATTATTTTTTTAAGCTTAAACGAGAGCAGATATCGAAAATCTGTTTTTGCAGTTTTGTTTAAAATGGTTTTTACCATCATAGCTGAATTTTAAAACCAATAAATTATACGGTTTCGACTAAAAAGTCAATGAACCAGAATATCGTTAATTACATAATAGCTGATACCATAATATTTACTGCCTTGAAAAAATCAGTCAACATGGAGAAGAAGGGTTTAAACCGAACTGCCGAACAGATTCTTGATATCTGCTCTCGTTCAGGCGTAAATAATTTATATATGTATATAAAAGCAGAAGCAAGAGTGTATGGCCCTAATGCTTTACTCGTTGATTAAAACCTGTATGTAGTTTGGAAAAAAAAAATTCTGTACAGAAAATATAAATAATTTATGAATATTTCTGACATAGACTACAAAGTTTTTGAAATGATAATGCTCTGCATTTGGACATGTTGTGTTCTGGGAATTAAAGTGAATAGTAATATCTGCACCAAGTACTTGAAATTATAAACAATTGTGATGCTTCTAAAATTACAAATTTGTTCAAATGGTATAGCATGAGCTCTGTAACAATTATAAATATTTGCTTGTTAGTGGCACCACTCAAAAATTGCTCACTCAAGTGTTTGAATGTTTTATTTTAACTGTGTAGTCATTAAGAATCATTTAACTTCATTATAATTACAGAATTTAAAATTAATCCACCTCATTTTTAGGTGATTTTCCATTACCATTTAAGGGCTTTGTATGGACAGTATTTCTAGCTACATCTTAAATAATAAAAAAATCAGGTCGTACAATATATGAGAATTAGTATTATAATGTTTGGCCTACTAAATTTTTTATTACAGAAATTAAAAGAAAAATATGTAAACACAGATACAAAACTAATTGTGAATTTTTTATGTTGGTAGGTTTACACAAACTGAGCATCCGACAAGTAGGTATGCTGGAAGTTGTTTGGAAAACAGCAACAACACTGTGAGCTGCAAGACGGATTCAGCTGCAATGTTTGACCCATCAACAATGCAACAACAGCAGCAGCAGCAACAAAGTACAAACACACAAATATATGCAGCCAACAACGGTGATACGAAGGTAAAGGAAGGGGATAAATCTGCAAACACTGTTGAGTTTCCATTCTGTTACAACGTGAACATGCTGCAGAAAGTCCACCAACAGCAAGGTACAACCGGTGTGCCGGTTGGTGGAATAACTGGCGACGATAAAGGCTGTTATCGCTTTGATGTTGCCCAGCCGTTTACGTACAATTACGCGCTGGTCAACCAAATGTCCCTGGCAGCTGCGGCCTCTACCGCCACGTTCAAGTGCGATGTCTGCGGACTGGTGTTCAGCCACTTGTCTCTCCTGAACCATCACAAGCGAATCCACAACACTGTGAACTCTGGCACGCAAAGCACGGGAGCTACAGAGCGGCAGTACACCTGCGACATCTGCGGAGCTTGCTTCAACTTGGCAGGGGAGTTGAAGAGTCACAAGACGAACATGCACGGAAAGAACACGCAGAACCACAATCATGTCAAGTGCTGTGATTCTTGCGGTGTGGAGCTCACGGGTTGCGAGCACCAGATAGTTACGGGCAAGGGCAAGAAGGGGAAGTTTATAAAATGTGAATCGTGCATGGAAATGAGCGTCGGTGGTACTGGAAACAATTCAAATGGCTCCATGGGGAATGGAGCTTTTAGTGGTAGTAGTTCGGGTGGGGAAGGAAATTCGAACAACTCTCCTCCTATCGGAATAAAGCCTGGACACCATCCGGTGAAGCGTAGAGGAATCGCGAGTGTGACCAAATGTCACAAGTGTAATGGATCTGGTTTGATATTCATTGGCGGCACACGTAATAACACCGCTGTGGACAAGCCGTTTCACTGCAATGTGTGCGATGGCACTTTCTCTCGTTACTCTAGCCTGTGGAGTCATAAACGTCTTCACAGCGGGGATAAGCCTTTTAAATGTGAAATCTGTGGTCTTGCGTTCGCGAAAGCGGCATACTTGAAAAACCACTGCCGTGTTCACACCGGCGAGAAGCCTTTCAAGTGTGCCGTTTGCGGGATGCAATTCTCGCAGTCACCCCACTTAAAAAATCACGAACGTATCCATTCGGGGGAGCGGCCGTATCAGTGCGAAGTCTGCGACAAAACTTTTGCTCGGCACTCTACCCTGTGGAATCACCGACGCATTCACACGGGAGAAAAGCCATACCGTTGCGAGGTTTGCGGCTCTGCATTCAACCAGGCCACTCATCTGAAGAACCACGCCAAGGTACACACAGGAGAAAAACCTCATCGCTGTGATGTTTGCGAGGTGGGATTCGCGGATCGTTTCGCGCTGAAACGCCACCGTGGCATACATGAGAAGTACGGTCGTACAGGCCCCAACGTGTCGAACAGTGCTGCCAACAGCACGGGACCCGCCAACAATCAGGGGCCCGCCAACGGCAATAGTAGCCAACAGGCTGGCCCCGGCAACCCAAACAACTCCCAGCAGCAACAGACGACGATGGAAGAGCTTTACAAATGCGAAGTAGGTGGTCCCATCGCCTTCCCTGGGTGCTCCCGACCCCACGATGACAAGCAATGAGAAAAGGTGTTTGGTGTCGTCATCGCAGGATTTGGAGCATCCGAGTATCATGAGCTGATCATCAGCGAGGGTATCCTGTGAGTTGCATCTTGGCGTGGTTTTTTTGAGAGACTTTGTGGATGTGTTGTCCCTTCGGCTCCGCAGTGAGGTTGGCCCAGCAGCGAACTGGTGTTTACCATCGGCCACGGTTGGGATGGCACTCCTCAGATCCTTGCATGGCCAGCGCCGCTCGGAGGCAAACATGTGCCGCCGATGATCGTCAAAACAGCAGTACAAACATACTTTCAGACATCACAAGTTGACCCGTTGCTCCTTGCAAATAGTCAGCTCTGTTCACCTGTGTCCTGATAATTAGCATTAATTAAATATTGTTAGGCTGGACACTGTAAAGTTTTACATTGTATAGATGTAAATGTAAGCTGTAAATTTGTTTTTGCACATTTTGTTTCTTGGTTAGTCTGTAGTGTAGCCTGCAAACCAGAAAGTTAAATTTTATTATAATGTTTTATACACCAGACGTTTTGAGCCAGTAAAGACAACTAGTTTAGAGTTTTTTATCATTCTTTGTATTACAGTCACTTTTTGTATTTATATGAATTATGCTTTTCGATATATCTTTAACTTGGAAAAAAAGAATAATGTAACATTTCTGTCTACATTACAATAATTGTCTGTGTGGTGGTGATCGCACCCTGATGTAGTTGAACTGAACATGTGACCCATTACCTACTGTATTATCTGTCATATTTTTCCTGTGTTGAGTGGTGTTATCAAAATAAGTTTTGTAACAAATAATTTAATCTTTTGTAAGACTGGCGATTTTAAGTTCATAAACTTTAAATTTCAGCTTCTTATAGCAATTGTTTTTGGTCAATAGTTGCAACCCATAGAGCAGTGCAGATAGCTTTCACAATACATGAAGAAATGCTGTAGTATTTTATGACTGTAACATATCATTCTTTGTAATTTTAGATTGCTTACAGAATTTTTTTTTTGTTGAAAATTCAGCGGTTTGAAATTGTTTCCGTATTCAGTGTAATTGAAACCTCAATTCCTGTTGTACATGTAACTATAATGAATACTGTATAAGGTTAGAGTCATTGTAGCAGCACGCTATGATAAAATTGTTATACAAAAACTGTTAATGTGCACATAATAACATCTGTGCGCTCTTTGTGCATCCATTTTGGGTCCATGTAATAATGCCCTCGTTAGTGCAGTGCATCCAGGGCCTGTTTGACTGCCACATTGGTAGGTTGCGTCAGTGAGGTAATTGTAGTGGGGCAGCGGTTAAATTAATGACTAGGGAATAAAGGGAAGTACAGTAGTTAAAAATTCTTTACGTTGACAAAATTAACTTATTAGTACAGTACATTTTTTCTGTTTGGCGTTGAAATATGGCGTGTCTCCTCCATATTTGTGTTTGAAAATATTAAAATGGGCCAAGAACAGAAATATTTACAATGCTGATATTGCCTTCTGTATCAGAATGAACCTTTTTTTTTTTTAATGTAAGTTTTAGGTGTTGAAAGCTGACTTTGTATACATAGATTTGTAGTGTTTTTGGAGTTGGTCAAATGTTGTTTTTTTATTTTTTTTTATAACGGGTTGTTCCTATATGTTGAATCGCTATAGTATATGATGTCTTTATTTATTGTATGTATACATGTGTAAAAATATAGTATATAAAAATATATGTATTCACATGTTTTTCTATTTCAAGTGTCGGAAATCTCTATAGTTGTTTTGTTCGTCCACAGTATTGGGGTGGTGTTTAATTGTAGTAATGTTTGGGTCTCCATCCTCTGCATGGATATTCGTTCTTCCAGGCGATTATTCCTTGCATGTATGAGGGTAAATTTAGAACTGCCTCATTTTCTTGCGTATGGAAGTACAAAATGTACCAGTATTGCAATTTAATCAAGTAACTAAATTTTGCTATCCAACATAATTGTCTCAAGTCATAGTTAATCTATGCTCTTTCATACCAGTCCTTGCTGGAACTGAAGAATTAGCAGTGAGGAAAGATAGATAACAGTCTATTCCACAAACAAATGCACTTGTTGACATGTATATGTAATTAGAGAGTCTTGTGAATGCAAGAGGCCCTTAAGAATGGAAAATCTTGGTAATGGCCAACGGGAACCCCCCCCCCTCCTTTTTTTTCCTTGCTGCGAGAGGATGCGAGAAGGTGCTGCTGGCCCCATGGAGCATCCGTTACGAAAGCTGTAGGGAGTATGTGACAGTGCCTTTGCGAAATGTGGGTTATTGCATACAAGCTGACTAGGGTCTGCTGCTGGAAATGTTGAAACTATGGTTCATCATTGGAAAGTTGTAGCTTTAGACGTTAATTGTTTTATTGGCGTTGCCTTAGCTACAGAAGTGAAAGAGTAAAGTTGCAAGGCAAAAGGTTGTTAAATAATAACGTAGATATATCAGACCAGGTGATTTATCTTGTCAGTGATTGGACATCAAGGCCCCTGTACTGCTCGTGACATGAAGTTAATACCTATGTGACCAGGTTACAAATGATCCTGCACGCTACTTACCCACAATGAGCAGCATCACTATCAGAAGGAAGTGAAGAGATTTTTGTAAGAGCTTAACATCTGGGTGTTTGGTGCTGGTGAGGGGTGATGCAAGGCGTTGGAATGAAGTTTGGGGGAAACAGGAGATTCCAGAGAAAACCTACTGACCAACAGTCATTGTGCAGCACAACTCCCACATGTGAAAATCCAGGTTCACCCTGCTGGGAATTGAACCACAATTGTCTTGGTAGAGGAAGAGTGCTTTAAGGCTACAGGTTCCTATTTATGCTGTTTTTGTGAGTTAAATTTTTTAAATATTGTAAGAAAGCAGATAACACTAAACCGTTACACAGAAATGTTAGAAATTGTTTGTACTGTGTAGTCTAATTTTTCAAAACATTAGTTTCTCTAATTTTGCTGTTTATTGGCTTTATTAAATTTATGTAATGTCAATAACTAACAAAAATTTTAAAAACTTATGTTTTGAAAGTTTTAGGTTATATAGTACAAATAATTTCTGTCATTTCTATATAACTGTTTTTGCAATATCTGCTCCCTTTAAGTATTTCAATGATAAAACTTCCTAAACTAGGATAAATACAGTAGGGACCCATGGCCAACTGTGGCCTCACTACCAGAAAGAGAAGAGGCAGGGAGGCAGACTGCTATTGCTAGCAAGGGTTCGGACAGGATTCGTCCCCATGTTCTCCACTAGGGAGGGCTTTCATTAGAATACCTCGAGCCCAACCAAGTCCGAACCTCCTCAGTATGAAGAAACGTAACGAAGCCCAGTCAGTTGAGCGAGGTGGAGCAGTGGTAAAACACTTGCCTTATATTTGGGAGGTCCCAGGTTTGATTACTGATCCTACCATTCTGATTTCTACGTCATAATTTTGTGAATATTCATATCTTAGCTTGGATTGTCATTCCCAGGATGAATTTTTCTAAGATGAATCACCAAGAGTCTAGTGATCAGGTCTACGTGGTACATGTGACAGCTGCTTAAGCTGTAAGTTGTCACTGCATCATTAGCAGCCACCATGGTAAGACAGTAGAATCCTTTCCAAGGGCAGTGTCGCTGGTCACTCACATTGCCACACGTACTTAGATTGTCTCGACTATACACATTCTCAGCAGATTCACTGAACACAACAAAGTGCAGTACGTTTAATAAAAATAAATATTGTATGAGGAGGTTACCCAAGAACTAGGTATTGCACTCTGAATGCAGATTTAATGAGTGCGAGCTCGTAGGCAATCTACGTACCTACCTCGAAGGATGACATGAAATGAGGCTCTAAGATGGAGATGCCGTGGAATGAGAGAAGCAGAGGAAATTGGAGATGCCCAAGAAAACCCGCCGGCGAGTAACATAATACATCTAATGCTCATGTGCTATGATAATCTTTAAGATTTTGGTTTCACAATTGAATGTTGGTCTGTCAGCGGTGGATGCCGTCAGAGATGGTGTTGCAACCTTTCTTTGTGAAGAATGTTACAATTTTATCGCTACTGAAACATTGCATTTTTGGCACTTTCGGTGTGTAAAGTGTAAGCAAACGCACACTTCTGAAACTATACGCAAAGTAATGCACGCTAGAGTTCCGTGAATGTTAAATATATCTATAACTTAGGAGTATCATTTCATACATCTTAAGAATAACAGGATATCAGGATATAAATCAGTTTGTGCACTTTTGTCATTTAACATACACATAAAACTGTGTTTCACCGTTCTTCAAATTGCAAACATGTTATAGAGAACTGTGTGGTTTAGCAAAATGCTATTATGGTATCTGAAATGAATCCCGGTGTTCTGAATTCTTCGCCGAGTGGAAAGGTTCTGGTCAACAGTTTGCTGGAGCAAGCTGGCAATTAGTAAAAAGTAAAACTTTTTAGAATGAAAAACTATTTGTAAACAGTGCCATCATTTCTCTTATATGCAGAGTTTGCCGAGGACAGGAAAGGGTCTATAGTAGAGTTGTTGGTCGAGGACCATGGAGGCGGATGTGTAGGTTTGTTACTGCCAGTGCCTTGTCTAGATGGACTCAAAAGGGAACTTTCTGTTGCTGTTCCATACTCTTCTCAAGTTGACCTTATGATAGCTCGGTACATAGTTGTTAGGTGTTGACCAGTATCTCTCCATAAGCATCACAGCCATCTGTTTCCGAGAAATGTATTGATAATCAAATGAAACGGGAATTTGCAAAAGGGACCAAGTCCACTTTTTGAGGAAATTCAGGTTATACGAGATTTCGACTCTCCACAGCATTCTCTTGGCTGTCAGCAGCAAAAGAAACCCAATCATATACAAGAAATACGTTAAACGAACTAGTCCATGAGTGTGCCAATAGCGCATTATTTTGTTTATGACTTGCATGATTGTAGTTGAATAGGTAATAATTTTCAACGTGGCTTAGTAGTTTTTTCTTTAGCGTATACAGTACTAAGGTTCAAATAATCTACACCAAAGACATTATGCTTTCTCTGATAGTGTAATACGTAATACTGCTTTATGGGTAAACGGTACTGGGTGGTGTTGTGTTTGCAAAATATGTTTCTATGTATCATATTATTAGTTTTTCACTAGAATATACCAACATTACACTGATATACACTCAAGGCATTATATTTTATGTGCCATTGTTAGAAAAAACGCTACTTATTTTTTAAAAGGTTTCAATTCCAATAACGTTAATAATTTCTAAAGTGTAAAATATAAATGCTTGTCTATGTCAGTTGTGTTTCATATTATTCCACACACACTATTCTTTCAAGTTATCTATTATTGATGACCTGTTTCACTCCCAGATTCACTATAATAAGTTTTTTGTTGTAGTTTCCCAGCATTCTACTCACTTGGACTTGGTCCCTTTTGCAAATTCCTGATTCCGATAAAACTGCATGTGTGTGTGTGTGTGTGTGTGTGTGTGTGTGTGTTATACACATGGTGGCAATGTGATTCCGCAGTGTAGAAGGTAGGGATGAATCTGGCTGACATCCTTGCAAGCAATCAATTAATCGGCTTCTACATTGCACTTGTAGCTGCTGCTGTGTGTATGACTGTTAGTTATGGGATGAGGTGGAGCGCAAGATCATGCGTAGCCTGCGTGTGTTCCTGCCAGGTCTTCACCATCGCTGCATTAGTTGTACAAGGGCCTTAACATACATTGATAAGATCACTTAATTAAACTACATAATGTGTGTTAACAAACACTTCCTTGCCACTTGACTCGCAGACTCTTACCCCTGTAACTTAGACTTGGTGTGTTGCGCCATGCTGGGAGATGAGATTTTTTTCTTCAGTCTGAGAATAAAGATGTGGATTTTGCTGTTACAGCATAAATTCTGTTGGTTTTTTGCTTCAGTACTGATTTAACAAATGAACTGATGTACATAATTAAGCCACATTTACTACAGAAAATTATGAATTTGTAAAGTTGTACTTCTTTGAATGCGGCTAAACTTTGTGTGTTGTCGTGTTTTTACTGTAGTGCAAGGCAATTAGATTTTTTTGCAATACATAATTACAAAAGTTCTCTTTTTTTTCTCAGGAATTTAAAACAAGTAAATAATCTAATATGGTGGATGAGGTGAGCCTTCAGCATGTCTCCCAACTTTATCTGTACAGCTACTACAACCAAAACTTTATAATGAGCCGTAGTTTTAGCCTTTCCAGGAGCAGACCCTATATCCAAGTTATGCTTGGTGTCTCTACATCAAGGTTGTGTCTATGAGGATGGGGGGGATGGCAACAAGGGCATTTGCCCCAGGCGTCACATCCTAGGGGGCTAAACTTTTTAGACTGAAAATATAAATTACTTATAATTTTTAAAATTAATCGTCTTTTTTTTTAAGTTCCCATTAGACTGTGATGGTTGCTGTGAAATATACTGTATATTGTATTTTGTTAAGTGTAAGTACAAGTAAAGATGTCGTTTATATCAAGGATTACCGAGGTCAGAGCAGTGACAATGCTGCCAACACGTCAGAAAAGTATGAGGGCCTACAAGCTGCCATAGACCTCACATTCTCATAAAGTGGCCCTGCTGTTGATCAGCTCAGAGCATCATTCCTAGCATTAAAGAATTCAGGGCATAGGCTGTCATCTGTGATACTAGCTAGCCTCTAGCTAGCTGTACTCAGTTAACAAAGACGCTGCTGTATCTTCCGCTCAGTCGCTTGATCTGGTGACGAGTGTACACTGGGCCAGCCGTACCATCTAGCATAAGCTGTTCACAATATTGTGAGCATAGATATACATGTACACGGTTATTGTAAAAATCATTTAAAATTATTTTGAAAAACATTGACATGGTTTCGGAAAATTTCAGTATTTGAAACACCTAATTGCATTTTCGCCTCAGTCGCTCCTTTAACATCCTGGAGAGTAATTGGAATCATGTCAACTGATTTATTTTGCTATTGAAGTATTTGTGGTTTTGATCAGCATCTACACAAAATTAAGACAAGTCCACACAGACCTTAAAAATACACTGAGGCACTGAAAAAAATCAGGGTCTACATTGTTAAGAGTGTTTACTTTGTCGTGGAAAACGTGTTAAAGTGAGCGAGTGAGAGATTTTGGTCAGTGCTCAACTTCGAGGTCTTAAGCGCTGGTGAGGGGTGACATGGTGAATATGGAGCAGAACCGGAATGAAAGGGCAAGGGAAACAGGAGATCCCCGAGAAAACCCCTCCACCTGCGGCACAATTCCCACACGCGAAAATCTGGGAATCGACCCTGCCGGGAATCGAACCCAGATCGCCTTGGTGGGAGGTGAATGGTCTGACCATCCGGCCACCGTGGCCCCGACACGTGTTAAAGTTGCTGCCTACCTGAGATTTATGATTTGACCAGGGATAGAGATTTACTTGATAAATTATGTCCAGTGGTGCTCAGTCATTTTTAATGGTGTCGCTTTCTGGCATAAACCTTTTTCTGTGTTGAGAAGAGAAAGACTATTACTACAGGAATAAAAATGTAGAAAAAACATAATGAGATGATGTTTATGAGTATTTTATTTATTATGAAAGTACTTATTTGTCTGTAGTTACAGTATTGATAAAAACAAAAGTAATAAGTCAAATGTGCCGTACAGTTAGCAATTGCCACTGTGTAACATCTTTAACTATTTATGTTTTGTGAACGATCATGCATTGAAGCAAGAAACACCACTTCTGCTCTTCCTGGACCCCATTCCCTTCATCTTGGTCATATTCTCATCCTTGATTCAAACTGTCGTATTTCTTGTTTTCAGAATTTTTTTGGCTCCTTCACTTTGATATTCTAGTTGCATTGCAGTTATGAAACTTTATCCTTAATTTTTTTACTTTTCAAAAATGATTAACTGCGTATGTATTATTTAATCAGTAACTACGTATTATTTAATCAGCATTCGTTTCACCAAAATAAATTGTATCATCTGAGGCATGGGAATGTTGGTGTACTACCTGCTCCAAAAACATTGGTCTATGTGAGAGTTTTTTTTTTCTGGGAAACAATTAAAATTTCTGTAATTGCAATCACTATCTGTATTCTGGTTTGATTGCAAAAGTACCTGAGACTTGTAATGTTTAATTTAGAACTTTTATTGGTAACTACAGCAGTCTTGCAAATATTGATGTTGGGCCATTAGTAACAAACAACTTCTGTAAATCATTCATTGTATAAGTTTCAATACAAGTTCACATTTCAGTATATGTTACCAGCTGGTTATGCTGGAAAATAGGTCTACAACAACATAATTTTTAAAGAAATTGTGACACGTGTAGCTAGTTCAGATATATATGTTTCACTTTTAAAAGATGGTAATGCAGACTAATTTAGCAATTTCTTAAAAATTCAATTCAACAGCTAGGAACATTTTAAAGATTTTGTTGAGATTGTTCGTGACGCTAGAATGTATGAAGCTTTGTCAGTGCAGCTGTAGCCAAGAAAGAATTGTTGCTTCAACTTGTTAGTTTATGAATGTTTTTAAAAGTTTTTAATAAATTCATTTTGAGGTCTGTGCGATAACATTTTGAATGTTGCACGTATTAGTTATGTCATGATATTAACGCTGAGTAATGTTTCTGAAGTGTTGGTGCAATGTTTGTCCTACATGTCTATCAGTTAAATAACTATATAATACTTTATTTAAAATATACTGATGGATACTGAATTGTCGTCAGTGTTGTTATTTTACCACCCTCTGATTTGTAAACAATATTGTTCTTATGGCATTTACAAAAACTCACGAGCTGGTGTTTGATAGTTTTTCTCAGTCAGGTGACTAGGTTTTGTCGATCGTTAGGATTGCGGTGAATGTCTGTAATGCTGTTCAGTGTTTTAAGATGAGAAATATCTAAAAAAAAAAGTATTAATGCATATTAAATTTTTTTGTAAATGTGACCTCTCCAGCACATTTTTTCACATGATTTTATTTTTGTTACCTATACATGTAGTACCTATTTGTTTCTTACTTTTTTTTTTATAATGTGCGGCAGAACCAGCAGGTCAGGTTCTCAAAAGGCCTACTACGTAGGTGCACAATTATTACTTACAAAACTCTTGACTACTTATCAGAACGTTTTTCACTTGAACATGAGACTCCTTTTACATAGATTATAACCAAATAAACACATGAACAAAATATGTAAGGTGGTAAAATGTGTGCACTTTTTGTCTTGGCCCCCTAAAGAAGAACACCTTCAGTATTTTGAGCTCGGTTCATTCAGTTTCTCTTTGTTGTGGTTTTAGTTGTGTGTACTATTCACATTTAAGTTTGTGCTAAGTGGTGAGTTTTGTCTGCTAACAGCAGGTCACCTTGTTCCAGGACAGGATAGCGAGGGGGTTGATAGAGAAGCTGTTTGCACGAATGTTTGAGCAGTTGTAAACTTGACACTGAGTGTGGTTTGCACACCAAAAGCCTATCCTAGGTATCTTTGTAAGTTTTTGTAAATGCCTTTAGTTAATCTAACATTACCTATATCAGTCATGATACATTTGTTTGGTTTTTCAGAAACAAAATTAAAGTAGCCATCCTTTGCAAGGTTGTTTCAATGATTTTTTGATTGTAAAATTTTATGCAGAAGTCTTTAAGTGATGATCTCTGTAGTCTCATGTACAATGCTTCTCAACATTATAAAAAAAATATTTTTACTGAAAGCAGAAGGGAGAGAAAACTGCTTAATATGGAAGCAGTTTATATGGGAATTTTTGCTCCCCTTATAAATACGTAAAATAGCAGTTTTTGCCACATTTTCACACAATTATTAGTTTTTGTTCAGACATGGGATAATCTTCAGTGTTTAGACTGACAAACCATGAATTGAACTTGTATTGGTTTGATGTTTGTAAATGGGAGATGTTAAATGAGACTGATGTTGGGTTATGGAGATAAGAGATAAAAGCTATAGTAGTTGGTGCTGTACGAAGGCATTGGCACAGGAATTTCACTTTGTTGAAAATTGTTATTTAAAAAGTTTAGTTTCAGAACCTTACGTGTAAGTGTAAGCGAATTTATTTAAAAAATAAGATTAAGGGATAGTTACGCAGTATCACGTTATCCAAAATGTACACACCACCTCAGTCCCCTTAAGTTAAGACTGTTTATGTGTGAAAATTTAGTTATTTTTTTTTTTACCAAAAAGTGTTAGTATCGTAGATGTTACTGGTACATCAGTTATTCATGAAAAATTTTTGCTTTCCTTGTTTTGTGAGGATTTGTACTCAATTTCAGCAGTGTTTTCCAGTTATAAAAATTTGTTGTTTGGCATTTTTATGACGTTAAAAATAGCCCAAGACTTTTAATTTCTGTGCAAATTAATTAATTCCATTGAGTTTGTCAGTTTTAGTTGTGTGTACGTTCCTTAAATTAATTTAAGCTAATTTTGAGCTTGACTTGCTGTTACTGGAATATTTGCTGTTCAAGCAAACAATATTCATTTAGAGAACGTAGTCTCTTATCTTATAATATTTACAAAACCAACACTGTTTTTATACTCATGTATAAAAATTTTGAATTTTTCACACTTGAACGCCCTTAAGATAAGGACGCACCTTAATTTACATTACACACTTCTTATTTATTTAATTTTTTTCCTGTCTCCTGAAATTGGTTGTTGTTTGGTAAGGTAATGACTTGCAATTTTATTATTTTTCATCTTAACTGCATTTCTGTGATACAAGTTTGTGCAGTAAAAGGAAATAGATTTTTTATTACATATTTATAGTTATAAAAACTTAAGAGTAAATTTGCAGAATCAGCTCCCCAATGTTGAGATATATTTATTTAGTGTTTTAGAGGTGTTATGCTACATGATAAGTGAAATATTTTGTTTTTATAACTTAAGTGTAGTACATAAATCTGGTAAGTTGAAAATTAACTTTATAAGATATTTTTTTCAGGATGTGGCAGTGTAATATTATGTTAAGGTTAATACATTTGCTCAGTTAATTATTATAAATTGTGATATATTCTCCTATAGTGCTGTATTTTTTTTTTTTTTTTTTTTGGAAATATCACAAATTACAACAAATTTTGTTCCTAGGAATCAACTAAACATCATGCAAAGTGAACAGTTCCCTAAATAAATTTAATTTTTTTGTAATAAATTAATATAATTATTCATTGTGCGCTATATCCAGAACATTGTAAATCTGCACTCTGTGAAATGTAGATTGTATATTTTTTAAAAATTGAGTTTGGAATACTAGTAATAGTAGAAATGCTGTATGCATTGCTAACACTGCAGCTAAGTTAACACATACATATTTATTTTGTAGACCTCTTTTTTTTAGGTGTAAGGATTTATTTGAAGCAACTATTATTTTTTTTTAGAGGTTTTTGTTAAGAATGATTCTAAATTTACTACATTATTTAATTGTGTTTTTTAAAGTGTACTATGCCCTTTTTTTTATAGATTATTTATAAAACATATGTGTTATTTATTCATTTATTAAAATTATGTTGTGTATATTACATATTTATTGTACAAAAATATAATTTTAAGTTTTTATATTCAGGTGTGATTATGAAATCACCATACTTAATTTGCAAATACATCCCTAAAAGAATTTAACATTTTCCCCCCTTCTGTGTTTTTTTAATTAATTTATTTATGGTTAACATGTAAAATATTCATTCAGATGAGACACTTTTTCAATTTCCTTCTTTCCTTCCTTCCTTCCTTCCTTCCTTCCTTCCTTCCTTCTACATTTCTTTTTTTCTTAACTGTTAGGTATTGTTAATGAATAATGGATGAACTAATTGAGAAAATACATCAGATAATTTTCAGTTACTGAGAACAAAAACAAAATACAGTACAGGCATCCCCCAAGTTACGTAACCTGCGACTTATGTAAATTCGTAGCGAGACAGAAAGCGAGGCACATACATGACTGCCGCTATCGCGCATGGCACTAACACAGCCTCGCCTTTGTGCCATGATGAGTGTGCAGTGATAAATGCTGCAGTAGCGCTTGTTATGTCATGCTGTAAGGTAATCGCTGACAGTATGTTATCGAAACGTAGGAACGAAAGTTCGGAAAAGGCTGCATAAAAGAAACGGGCTGCAATAACTTTAGAAGAGAAACTGAAAATTATAAAAATGTATGAAGACGGCAAAGCACTTTCGTTGACCGCTCGTGAAATAGAACGGCCTGTTTTAACCATAAATACAATCGTGAAGGACAAAAATTGTATTGTCGAAAGTACGAAAGGTCGGTCACATTGAACACCACCATAATTACAAAGAAGAGGCCGGGCGCAATTTCTGAGATGGAGAAACTTGTCTAGCTGGATAGAAGATACGACACAAAAATGGATAACAATTAGTTTCGTGATTATCCAGTAAAAGGCAAGATCCTTTCATGAAGATTTAGTGAAGCGAGCTGAGAAATCAAACATGAAGTGCACACTTAATGCTAATGCAGGGTGGTTTGAACGACTTAAGAAGCGAACAAGTATGTACATCATCAAGATCACGGGCGAGGCCGCAAGTGCAGATGCGGATGCAGGAAGCGATTTTCCTGAACTTCTCGCAGAAATCATTGAGGAAGGGAGATATTTGCGTGAAAAAATTTTTAATGTTGACGAAACAGCCCTGTTTTAAAAGTGGATGCCAGAACAAGTATTTATTTCAAAAGAGGAAAAATCAATGCCTGGATTCAAGGTAGCAAAAGATCGTATTACTATTATGGTCGGTAGTAACGTTTCCGGAGACATGAATCTCAAACCACTTGTAGTCTACCATTCCCAGAGGCCCTGGGCATTCAAAAAAACTGACCCTAGCAGACTGCCTGTAATCTGGAAATCCAACACCAAGGCCTGGGTTACAAGTGCATTGTTTGGAGAATGGTTCAGTAATAATTTTGTTCCTAAGGTGAAGGAATATTACACCAGGAAAGAGATTTCCATTTAAACTGATTCTTATTTTTGACAATGCACCTGACCACCCAGAAGAATTGGACGTCTTTCATTTTGATGTGAAAGTTGTTTACTTGGCCTCCACGAACCACATCCCTCCTGCAGCCCATGGATCAGGGAGCCATTGCGACGCTGAAGGCCTATTATTTGTGACGTACTTTTTCCCAGGCAATTAAAGGTATTGACAGCGGCGAAGGTATTACCCTGCGTGACTTCTGGAAGGGTTACAACATTTTCGATGCTATCAAGAATACTACGGCATCATGGGATGAAGTAAATTAGACAACCCTACATTGTGTGTGAAATAAACTGTGCCCTGAACTGGTTGCCGACTTCAAGGGTTTCACTGAAGAATATGAGGCAAATTGTGAGTTGGGACATTTTCAGCAGGCAACGAAATTATGTGTTGAGTTAGAAAAACAGTTAGAACTTGAAGTGGATGCAAGTGACATTAATGAGCTTCTCGCGTGTCACGATGAAGAGCTCACTAATGAAGATCTGACTCAGTTGGAAGAATTCCGACAATCTGAAGAAAATAAGTCAACCGAGCCACCACCGACTGAAGAAAAGAAATTTATAAAGAAGGGATTGGCGGAAGATTTTAATTTGTTAGACACTGCACTATTAAAATTAGAAGCCATGGATGCAGACAGTAAACGGTTTGAGAATGTACGTCAACGTTTATATAGCGACATGTCATGCTACAAAGCTATTTATGAACAAAAAAAAACATGTGACAACACAGTCTACTCTTGACAAGTTTGTGAAATGCCATTCACAGAACATCGCAGATGATCCCAATGACCTTCAACCTTCTAGGCCTACGTCTGGGGAGAGGCAGGTAAAAGTCTCTGCACAGAAAGCTCTCGGGTCTACCATCTTCCCCTTCACTGTAGCCGGCCCCCTACCAACAGCGCAAGAGAGACAGAGGGAGACTACAGACTAGCAGCCCCCAGCCAGCTGCTGTGACGGGACTTCCCGCTTTCCTGTGCTCCAATGTAAACAAACATGCCGTGACCGTGGACAAAAATTAAATTGAAGGTGTATTTTTTTTAGAAATGTTCATGTTTTGAACAGAAAGTTAGATAGCTGTTGCACGTGTTTTTGTTTTTTTAATTTGATGTAACAAATATGTTTTATGTCATTAACTACACAGATGTTTTAGTAACATCAAAACTATTGCGCGTCCGAGTTAAAACATATTACCGTGTAGGTAGGTTTATATCATGCATTAAAATTTTTTTTTAAATTTGGTTTAACGAACTTGTTTTCATGTGATTAAGTACAGATATTTTTAACATTAAAACTATGTGTGTTGGAGTTGAAATATACATTTATGTGCAGATTTGTTTACATATTTTTGTGGACAGTAAGTTAGGTAACAGTTGCACTAGTTTATTATTTTTTCTTTTCATATAACAAATTTGTAGTTACGTGATTAGTACATGTATGTATTATTACATATATTTTTACATCAAAACTAAGGCCTTCACATTATTCAAACGTATTCTTTACAGTAGTATTATAGGTACAATTCCCATTTATTTAGAAGTATATAGCATTTAAGGGGAAAAGTGCGCTCATACTTCATATACATTTTCCATATATGTATATTCGTTATATTTACATTAAAAGTAACTGTGAGAGGGCATGCGCTTATTATTACAGAACAAGCCAGAAAATATGTTACTTCCGCCCACCCCTACAATAAGTTCATCACAAATCCAACTTATGTAAGCGACGTAAGAATGTAACCCTTACATAAGTCGGGGGATGTATGTATAATCTTGATTCTGTGTGAGGAATCTTGCAGAAATTTGTCAGTTTTTGTCTCTGTTTAATTAACACGTTAAGGGTTATTTCCAGGAATGGATACAGAACGGATAAAAAAAAGTGGGGGGGGGGGGACAATTGGGGCTATGGCCTCTCAATGCTGTACCAAAAAAAATTAACCAATTAAATGCCAAGTAAAATGAAAAATATTGCTGCACACAAAAGATTTACGGAAGACAACATAACAAACACAATCGAAAACTCCTCAACTTTTTCAATGTAGGTTAAAAAATTTTAATTATGCGAAGATAGTGTAAAAGTTTTTAAGAAGATGTAATTTTTTATAGTTTATTTTTGATTAATTTTAAGCGAGAAAACCATGTACCCACTGTTTCCAAAGTAATTTTATTTGGTGTTTGACTGAAGTTGCTGGTCACAGTTTAGCAATATTTTGTGTATTCGACTATAGTTGAACGTCAAAATTACGGAGTTAATTGTACCTTTAAATACTAATTTTTTGCAGGGACCCCAGGACACCTGTTCGGCTTGGAGTGTGGGTATACCTACTTTTTAAGACACTGCCATTCCCCCCCCCCCTCTGTCTTAGACCCAGAGCCAGAACGTGCAGTGATTCTGTCTGCAGCACATTTACACAGTCAGAGTCTGGGACCGGAAAGGGAGTAAGGTCATCTCTCGCACAATACTTTCAACTGATGTGCAGGAGGTTTAGCTTTCCCATCGGCAACTCTTCTGAACATGACTTTGGTGGCAGCATTTACCTGATTTTATATTCACTAAATAATTGAGATGAAAGTACGTTATGTGCCCATAGACCACTCTGAACTCCGACTAAAATTTTCCATTTTAGCCAGTTCTGTTCTTCAGGAATACCCACAATGAATGTGAATGAAAATAAGCACGTACTCGTCATCTCCACGTTATTCATAAACATATGACCACACAGGTGTGGTGTGTGATTTTTTTAATTCTTTTTTTTTTTTCCAGGCAGCACTTTTTAACCTGTTTGGAAGTGTGATGATTGTTGGTAGCACTTTTACAGAATTTTGGAGCGGTTATGTTGATTCACGATTAAAGATCGTCGAGAGGACAAGATAGCTATGTTGGGTATGTCGTCCATCTGTATTTTTTTTGTGTTGCGGATGTGTAAGAACTGTGTTGCAAGTTATTTGTGTGTGTGTATCATTATATGGGGTTAGTTGAGTTGTTTTTTTTTCCTCCAAGAATTTTTATTTCACATATGGCAGCCTAGAACAAATATTTGCAACGACAATTACTGTAATTTGGCTCTTATTTTTACTGTGCCACACTTGTTTGTTTTCTCTCGTATAGTTGCCTTGAGTGAAATTAAAATTTCTGAAATATGGCTAATGTAACCCTAAGTGTGTCTAGTATGACCCCAGATGACGGTAGCTACTGTTTAGTAAGTTATAATCATAGTTATTTCAGCATTATAGGGCGCCACCTACCACATGCTTTAAATGAGTTGCAGTGTGTTTGTGAATTCATTTTTTTATGAAACTATTCCTCATGTGCCCGGTGCAAATGTATGAAAACAAAATAACCTTTGGATATGTGCGGACTGTCAATTTTAAGACACCATGCTCATTAAAAACACTGTTTCTCTAAGCCTTCCAGCATAGCTAAAAATTGCAGTTTCAGTCTGCCGTACTTCAAAATGTACTAACGAGACGTATGTGCAACTTGGATAGAAACATGCACTGAACTTTGTTACAGACTTTCCAGCAATAAATTTGTGTGGTCACCGCTTAATTTCTCATAGTAAAAATGGACCGGCTGGAATCTTGCACGTTAGTTCAGCACTTGGGTCATTGTGGCAATATGGTATTTTATGTGCGCTTATAAGTCACGCTTATAGCTCTGTCACTTATGAACCTCTAACATGCAGGTAGGCAGAACCCTTAAGAGGGCATGGTACATAATTCAACGCTAAAACATTAATCTATTAACTTTAGGTTTCTTGAAGCCAATTTGCGAAAATTAAACAATAGCAATCCTAAACAATAGTTTTAGCCAACTTTTTAAACAAAATAGTTTCCAGTGTTACGAACTTCTCATGCACAATCTCTGACGCTGGAACCTCGTGCATTTAACTGTGGCGCAAGAGTTCCGATGTAACTAATTAGTAATTCTGGATAAATATTTACTCATAAAGTTGGCAAATATCTGGGATTGCCATTGAGTATTTTATCCATATTGGCTTTATAAAAAGCATAGAAATCAGTTGATGATTTCAGCATTTATTTATCTACCACACACTCTTAAGATACCAAAAATGGTAAAGCTCATCTTATTACGTGTATACGGTAATTAAAAGTGAAACATGGTGTTGTGTAAACATTGCTGACTGCAGTGAGGTAAAAAAATGCAGTGAACACCTAGCTTACAAATACATGTGTTTTTGACAAAGGACTTCTAAATTCACTGCTTTTAAACACCACCTTTGTGTTGTTAAAGAACTGGTGCAGATATCTTGTCTTTTTCAAAAAGAAAATTAATTGCAGAGAATGTTTCCATGTGTGAAACGTTATGTAGTTGTCTTGACAGCCAGATAGAATGAGTAAATTTCTAATAATGGTCAGGCAAAAACATAGTAGTGTTCTTATTCTATGTCCCTCTACATTCTGAAATTTGGTTGAAGCAGTTTGGGGGCTCATTTCTTTTGAGTTGACAGGAATGTGCTTGTTACTGCATTAGCAGTTTTATAGGTTTTTAAAAATTTAGAAATTTTGAGAGAATACAAGGAAAAAATTGTTCCCAGTTGTCAAGTAATGACTTGCCTCTCCACTTCTAATTGTGTTGTTACTACCCAAATCCCCATAATTTTCTCCAGGCAATACTGTGCTAGAAGACGTCTTGTAGCGTGGCCCAGGACCCAGGCCCAAATTTATTTTCACATCTTTTTCCTACAGTTTGTTTGTTTCATATTTAGCTGTCACTTATAATGTAGGCCTCATGGTCATTCCAACAATTGTATCTGAGAGTTTTCTTTAAGAACTACTGTACTTTTAATTTTATTTGTTAAGAGATAGCACATCAGTAGAAATTTATTCAGATTTAAAGTTATTAATTTATAGTTACTGTGAACTAGTTTTACTTAAAACATATAACATTTAATTTGGCAATTGGAAATTATTTTATGTAACTAAGTCAAACAGTTTACTTAGTAATATTAATATTTTATTTAAAATTTAAATGATTCAATTTGGATTTTAGTAATTTTTCAATATGTATTGTTAGCTAAAATTGTCTATAATTGTATTTAATGAAATTATATGTATTCATTATTAAAGCTTGGGAATACCTATGAGGACAGAGATTCCAAGCTAAATTCAACCTTTCCAGGAAAAATTGCTATACTTTAGTGCAAAACAGGCCTATAAAGGTGATGCTCTGTATTGAGAATTTGCCGTATTTGGGTGCGACCAATAGAATAACAGACTGTTTCTAGTTGGCCGTACACATTTTGAATTCAATGTTTTTTTCACTTAGTAACAGAATTATTACTTAATATGAATGTATAAAATTGGTATGAAAACTAAATTGTTTATGTTTATAATTGTGTGCAAATATTACAATTGTAACAGTTTGTGTTAATTGCGAAAAATGTAATATTTAAAAAATTGATTCCTGTAATAGCAGCGGGGCGGCACCACTGATGAGCGATGCCGGTAGCTTGCGTGCGAAGGCAGCTTGGTCATTGAAAAGGTGGAGTGAGAGGCGAACGTACGCTGGGCGAGACACGATGTGGGCAGAACCGATAGGGTTCTGCTGGGAGCGTGGCGTCTTCTATCATTAATAGGCCTCAAAGTTTTATACTGTCGTCGTACCAGGCCACAGGCCAGGTGGAGTTGCACCTGGTCGTGGCAGGTGTTCGCAGAGTGTGTCAGTGGCAGGTGTGCGCTGGTTGGTAATGGCAGATGTGCGATACTTGAGTGTGTGTGGCAGATCAGTGACAGTGGCAGGGCATGTGTGAACTTGACACCAACGTGTGACACCTGCCATCCCGGCCATCTGCCAGTGCAGGACACATGGCTTTGCTGCCCCCTCCCTCTACCAGTGCA
>PNEQ01091317.1:34802-53351 GCA_003012365.1 Medauroidea extradentata | reverse complement strand
ATCCAGTGAGAAACGTAACGTGCGTGTGCAACTATCCGGCCCAGTGTTTTACTTTGTTTCGCCATTGGAACTGGCTCGCTTAAAGCCCTAGGGTATGGGGGTGTGGACCGCCCCATAAGTGTCCATGTAAGGTGTAGTTTTCTCCAGATCCTCCCTGCGTTTTCCGATCCACAACTGTTTCGACTCGCCAGGTGAGAGAGGGGCATGCCAGCACGAACAGACCACGACCCATCGAGCCTCGTGTTCCCGGCTACACGCTTAACCGGGTGGCGCCCGAAGCATTCCGACGCAGCTCCATTCCTACCTCACTCTCACCGGACACTGCGTCAATACTTTGAATGCAAGTTGTGAAGTGAGAACTTTATTAATTTTTTTAACATGTGAAGTTGGAGTTAAATAGGCTATCAACAAAATCCTCATTGATCACTGGCCATCGATTTAAACAAGTAAAAAATTTTGTGGTTTGCTCGAAGGGTGCTTCCCGGCAGTCAAATTTCGAAGTTGTATAAGTTTGGTATGTTACATCTTCAAGTAATAAACCCCACAACTTTCTAGAGTTTTGCAGTCTTCATTCCTCGTTTGTTGTCAGAACCCACACCTTTTGATTTTTGATGTAACGCTGAACTAGCTGTGGACGTGTAGCTGTGAGGAGAAATGCATCACAATCTTAATGAAACATACAAATATAAAGTTAGAAGGTTAGATATGATATCCATCCAGGATATGGCAGGAAAAACCTTAAATACAAATTTTAGACAAATATAAATGTGTGAGTGAGCTTTGGAGCGCAGTGAATTTTGACACAATTTTTCGTAAAATTTTTAGCATCATTTATATCAGTAAAATTATTCTGTTTTCAATTTTTTTCTTAACTGTTATTAGTTTTACTAAAAGTACTAACAGGAAAATACTGTACTAGAAGCCATTTGAATAATGAGTTTTAAAATAAAAAAATAATAAAAACAACCTCAAACTTGGAAAAAATTGCATCTACTCAGAATTGCATTGGGGAGTAGAGGGAATGTAAACACAAGTTCATGGAAGGAAAAAATGTTGCTTGTTGGAAATTACTATGCAGAACTATGAAAGGAACATGAATAATCATGAAACTTGAAGATAAAAACTGTATTGTGTATTCAAATTAAATAAGATGTATTTTGTTGGACAGAAGAGATAATCTGAATACTCTTACAGCTTTCCCTTGTTGAGAATGACAGTTTGTAATTGCGAATGATACTATCCAAAGTAAGAGAAGTGATGATAATAGTATCTGTACCCAACCTGGTAGAGCAGTGGTCAAACACTCACCTTGCATTCGGGAGGATCTGTGTTCGATCCCCGGCTCCAGCCATCCTGATTTAGGTTTTCCAGGGTTTTCTTAAATCACTCGAGGCGAATGCTGGGATGGTTCCTTAAACAGGCCAAGTTAAACAAATAACTAAATAAATAAAAAAAACATGTCCTTGAAAATGCAGGAGCAGCAATCCTCTGTCTAGCACACCTTAGTCAACCTGAAGGAGACAAGATTCCCTGACACCGTGTCCCATTAACAAATACGTAGGATCAGAATCACTTTCAGTACACTACCGATGACCTTTGACAAAATATAACCGTATAGGTATGTCATTCTGAATGCATTAATGTTAATTAAAAAATTATAGAGTTGAATTTACAACAGGTATGTTACGTCGAAGGTAGGTAGGAAACATATGTGCCTTAGTCTCATAATTGCTAAAAAAAACTTTACACTATCATTTAGTTGCTAACTAGCCTACTGTTAAGGTAACTGTTTTTACTGTGTAGTGACAACAGTGCACGCACATGTGCGTAACTGTTTTTACTGTGTAGTGACAACAGTGCACGCACATGTGCGTGCACACACACACACACACACACACACACACACACACACACACACACTCTCTATATCATGCATCCTATAGGTAGATGTGAGTTGATAAAGCGCACAGCATTCCCAAATTTGGCGGTACATATGTATTATAGTCAACTTCCGACTATCTGCACTATTGGAGGGGGCCGATGCTTCGGATAATCCACTGTTACCCTTTCTTAAATCTCAGTAGAAATAAAAAATGTAAAATTTATTTCTACAATGAAAGGCAGCAAATTAATACAATATTCACATTGATTATTAGGGGTTTTTGCGCTAGTAATTAAAAACACAAATAATATAAGAAATCATCAAAAAATGTAAAATTCATTCCTACAATGAAAGGCAGCAAATTAATACAATATTCACATTGATGATTAGGGGTTTTTGCGCTAATAATTAAAAACACAAATAATATAAGAAATCATCTTATTTATTCAAGGTAAAAATCGAGTTAACCCATTCATGCGCTGCACAATCTGGTTAACCCATTCATGTGCAGAGCTAATTGTTTCGCCTGCTAGAAAAGACATAATGTTCTTTAAGGGCAAGTGCGATAAAGTCATAATTTTATATTTACATGAAATAGTGTTAGTTGTAGACGATACTTGTGAGTGCAGTCTCCTGTTACGAAACAATTTTAGCTGACGTAGTTTTCTCATAACAGTGCACCAAAGTAAAAATCTGTATGTTCTGCTTCCATGAAAATAGTGAAAACCAATTGTCTTACGCACCTGAAATAATTCACAGTGAAATAACATACTATGGGCTACGTAATAAAACATTAGAAAAAATCCCACGAACTGGCTTTATATTTTTTAAAAATTGTTGAATTTGCTACTTTGTTTCTGTTCTTTTGGGATTTTTTTTTTTAATTGGAAATATTACGTTGTGGGTTTTTTAACGTTTTATTTCATAGCTCATGAGATGTAAGTTCGCAGTGAATTATTTTGTTTAAGTAGGTCAGTTGGTTTTCACTATTTGCATGGCAGGGTAACAAGCAAATTTTAAATTTGACGCACCATTATGAGGAAACTATGAGAGCTAAACTTGTTTCGTAAGAGTATAATGTTCTCACAAGTATTGACTACAAAACTAACAATATTTCATAAAAATATAAAATGATTATATTGCACTTGAACACCCTTAAGTATTAAAAATATGGTTGCGGTATAACACGTTGGTGAGCATTATGTGAGTAAACACAGTGTGTATTTATAAATAACCAAAAATATTTTTTAATATTTTCAAATTTTTCAACTTAAGTTAAATATTTTGCGCTTATAATCCGCAAATCGAATAATCCACACACGTATAATCGGGAGTCTACTGTATTTTACTTGCAGTCCTTATACCAAAAATGTACAGAATTGAAACATCCATAAGTATGTTCTGTACAGTGTTTGGTAATTGTCTTAGTGGCACATTCTTACCTTTCTGTACTATCTTGTAGGAAAAGTTTTTTTTTTGTGAACGTGGAAATTGATGTAATATTATATACGTTTATTTATTGAACTTAAAATATTGTCTCAATTGTATTGCTGTATAAATCATGTCAAGTTTACATTACCAGGATTTCATTTTATTGTTTTTAATAATTTTTCAGTTGATGATTAAAATATCTGCTATAAATATTTCTTGCAAGAATCTGGACCGGACACGTGCAACTGGAAAAATCAAGCAATTGTGTCATTTTGAACTAAGTTAAATTGTTCATGGTTTACGTGGCTTTTGTAGGAGACAATTGCATGCCTTGTGCATGTTAATGGACTACTGACGTGCAAAATATTTGCAGTAAGATGTTGTTAAAAAAAGTAAAATATTGTGAAAATTGTAGAGGATAAACCAGTTACAGTGTTCACATTTAACCACCTACAGAGAGCACTTTGCAACTCTTCAGATGTTTTAAGTTCATCTGAGGATATATGTGCAGTCAATGTCTGGTAACGCATGGACAATCCAAAAACAACCCATTTGCAATATCAACATAATAATGGAATTTATGTATGATTCACTCAAACACTGTTATGACGTTTTACCTGCAAGTACTGTACTATTTACTCACTTATAGTACACCCTTTCTTCCAAAATAAATATGTGAAGTGGGAGGGCTTTACAGCACTTCAACAGACGAGGTCTTAAGAGCCGATGAGGGTGAAATGATGTGAAGGGCCAACACAACATCCATGCCCGAGCCGAGATTCCAACCCAATACAGAATGTCTACCAGATTGTAAAAGTAAAATTTAGTGTCTTTTTGGTGACTTTCTTGAAAAACTGTTCAAACAGAATTAATTAATAGTGCAACACGGCCGACAATTTTCATTATGTTTCCTCCAATATAGAGCACGAAGCATGTCCAATTTTAAAATCTGTAATCAATATATACCTAAATTTAAGTTGTCTTTATGACAATGACTATGATAACTAATATACAAACTAATTATTTATTTTACTTGCACAGTGCATGAGAAATACTAGGGGTGTAAACATGCACGTTTGACAAATGATTCGACAAGAATCAAACACACAAAAATAATTTTCGTGACTTATACCAAAATATATTTCAAATTAGTGACTATTGTGGGACTTTCGTGAACTTTTTCACAATTCATGACTTTTTCGGGACTTTCGTGACTAGTGACCTAGTAGACACCCTGCAATACTTCTCTCACTGTAGACTGGTGATGGCGCCTAACCGACTACGCTACGGACGGAGGCTGGCTCGAAATTAAATAAAAATATGTTTGAGGTGTACGGTAAACATGAGAAAAGTGATTTTGGAATCATGTTAATCTATTCTTGGTTCAGAGTTGAAATTAGTATGTTCCAAAAAAAACTTTTTTTCAAAAAAAAAATTTACATTTTTTATAGTGTTATACACACAGAATGCTGCACAGATAATACGAAAAATGGTTAATCGGTGCACGGATAATTGTGAATTTACTGTACAGTAATATTTTTTGTAGATCTCGTTCAGTTGAGTTTTGAGCATATTTAATAAGTTTTCACCTTGCTTTGTTGTTCATTGTGACATCTTGGGGTTCAGGCATGCTTAACCTGTCTGTGGTTGCTAGTGGAAAAGTCACATAGTTGGTTTTGCTTTAGGTATTCCCTCACACTACGATTAATTATTATTAAATACATATGTTAAACAAAGGGTGAGTTTAAATGCACTGTGTGAAATAGCTAATTATGTTGGAGGGATAAACATGGATGGAACTGGTCCTTATTTCTGGCCCCCTCTTCATGTCTTTGGCATTGTAGCGAGTGTGTGGCTGTACAGAGACTAGACATCACAAACAGGGCTATGAAAACAAACTAGTAATTTAATTTTTGTAGTACCATAATGCAACGAGACGGCCTGCGACTGTACTGTCGGGCAAGAACAAATGTTGATGTCTGTGGGTCGAATTAATTATATGGCCTTGGTTGTACTTTGGTATCAGAGTAATTGAAATAAAAAAGTATTATTTAATATTTATTAATGAAAGAGAGAACCGTCTTCTTGCCACCTTACCACAGAGCGAGGTGGGTCAGTGGTTATTAAATGCTTGCCTCGTATTCAGTAGTGCCCGGGTTCAATTTCTGGGTTTGGGATTTCCAGGTTTTTCCAAATATCATTCCAGGAAAACATTAGGATATTTTTTAATACAGGCCATGGCCATTTCTGTTTCCCTTCCTCACCTGTTGCTTCACAGCATTTCCAGTTGTGGAAAACGTGTTACATTGAGCAGGGATGTGCCAACTATTCTGTGAGTGAGGGAGCTAAGCACTATTAAATAAAACTTTTTTTTTACAATGAGATTTGACATTTTGGGCATGAACACATTACATTTTCCCTTGCAGTTAAACACCAATGCAATGTAATTCTGAAATGTGAAATGTGGGAAAATGTGTAAAAGGAGAGGGAAAAGACATAATTTACCTTCTCTGGTTTACTTAAGGCCACTCTTTAGTTTAGCAGTGGTTTAGAAAATATTTTTTTGTAACGTAAATTAATACATTTATAAAAAATTCCTTTGGCAGTTTTAACACACACATAAACGTTTGCATATGAATTTTTCTGTTGCAATACACCAAACTGATTTTTAGATTTTTGCCCCCGAAATAGTACACATTTTGTTGTGAGAATAAGCCAAAATGAAGCAAAATAATTTTTTGCTCGCAAACAGTACATTATTTTAAAAACCACTCTGGTGAAATTGTGTATCGTATGACTACACTGTCTCAAATTTTTTCAAAGCATTTGGTTAAAAAATATTTGAGTTATATGCAATGGTTTGAAATAAACGAGAGATCATGGCCTTAAGGGAGAGCGGTAGCCACCCTGTTTTCTCCTCTCCTATTGGCGCGACAGAAAATAATGTAGTGGAATACATTTACAGTCCGAAAAAATGAATGAGAACGTTATTTCATGGGTGCTGCCCAGGAATTACTACTCCCTCCCATTATTATTTCGAAATTTCTGGCACCAGTCCTGCAACATAGCCTGCTGGTGTGAAGCTGAATATTGTTTCACTGAGGGAATGTCCTCACCAGCTTCTTAGCCTAGCCACTCTCATAGTTACATCTCTTAGCCATTATCATATTCGCACTACCTGACCTAAGCCATTACAACCAAATATGTATGCTAAATATGAAGAAAAGGACAAAACCAGCGTAGTATGTACTTATATTTCTATATTTGTTTTGTGTTAATCTATAATATAAAAATGAATCGCAAAATGTGTTGGTAAGTGCATAACTCAATAACGCCTGGACCAATTTGGCCAATTCTTTTGTTTTAATGTTCGTTGAAGTTCAAAGATGGTTTTTACGGCGAGAAAAATTCAAATAATTGCCGGAAAAAAAACTTAAAAAAAGTAGAGTCGATTTGAGCTTTATTGCTATTGTTGTTTAAACAATGTAGGTATGTTCCTGTGATCGAGGCCTTAAGCATTCACTCAGGTATTGTATAAAGTTTGGGGTGTGGGAGGGGTGGGGTTACGGGTTCGTATCCCGTGCAAGACTTTGCGATGGGAATTACATGACATCATACAAGCGTATTGCGCGTGCTCTTTACGCTGTTATTGAGTACGCTAGCTGTTAAATCTTCATCACATATATTTACATTAAATTATTTCACGCGGTGGAAGCCGCAGCCGGGCAGCTGTTTTATAGAGAAATAAAGATGAATTAAAAAAAGAAGTTCTGCAATTAAAGTACGCTTAGCGCAGTGGACTCGACAAATCTGTTTGTATTTGATGTTTTAAAGATAAACAGTGAATATAGTATCACCATCAATTAACACGTAACTAAAAGTTACTCTTTTCTATAGTACACGCGGGCGAAGCCGCAAAGGGACAGCTAATGCTTTATGATATACAATATTCTTAGTATATAAATAGTTTTGTTGGTATTCCGACACGGGAACAGGCGACATATAACTGGCCATGTGAAAAACATGGATTTCCAAGAAAACTAACACTTAGCGACTGCCCTTGAGATTTATTTATCGACATTAATTATAACAATTCGATTTCAATAGCCATCGTTAAGACAGGACAACGTCTGTTGGGTCAGCTAGTGTACTAATAAAAATGATTGATTGCAGCGTATAAGGTGTTTTCCTGCATACAAACTTTTTTTTATTATTATTTCTCATGTTCTCCAAAAAATGTTGTTTCAGGGCTCCACTAGATTAACATGTGGTTATAAAATTTTATGAAACAATTGCAGAGTTGAAATTCAAAATGGACTAAGTACCAAAAACCTACTTCTGAGGAAAAGCAGAAAAACGTAGAAAACACATACTCTCACATATTTAATTGGAATAACATAGTTTAATATAGATGCACGACACCTTCAATGCAAATAACACAGGCAGTGCCACTTATTCTCTCTTGAATATCACTAGACATGGCTCTTGTTCCCTTTTGAATATCATTACACACAGCACTTATTTCCTTTCGAATATGTCAAACCTCTTTAATACAAACCTGAGGGGACTGAACATTGTGCAGTTTGTAATAATGAGGTTTGTATTAACAGGTGTTTACAAAAATACAAGAAATTCTCTGTGAACATTTTTTTAGGCTGTTTCTACCCAAAATACAAACATTATTACCACCCCAATGGCTGCCTTTAACAAGTAAACTAGGTTTTACATTGTTTTATGAGTAAAGAAAATTTTTATGGAGCATCGAATGTAATATTCAATTTCTCATCTCATTCCAAGGGGAAAGAAAAACACTTTGTATTAATGAGAACTTTGTATTAACAGGGTTTGTATTAACGAGGTTCCACTGTATCATTATCCATGGCACTTATTACATTTTGATGTAAATCCTATAACAGTAATGGTATTGCCTTACCTCTCTTTTGAAGATCGTAGGGTATGGCACGTAAACCATTTTGATGGAACAATCGTGAAAATATGGATTCTGGCACTTACCCCCTTCCGAATTTCAACTCTTCAATTAGTAAAGTACTCGCATACTGGCTCTTTCAAACGGAAACACATTAAACAAGTAGACGACATCTATTTCTTGCATGACTGCAAATACAAAGTTGTACAATCTCAAGAAAAAATGTGCGTAGTGAATTTGAAATAATGAGTTGTTTGAAAATATTTTGGTTGTTTGTACTGCAGTTGTTTTGCAGATGTACACATTGAACTATCCTTTATTTTCAATATTTGTTTCCCTGGAATATATATATTTTAGCAGTTTTGCCACAAATAACTTGTATGATGTAATGCATAAAAATATATTGTAAAAAAATGCTCTTGATAAACGTATACAGCAAATTTATATTCTTCTGCTACTTTAATATAAAAAATAGTGAATACGTAATAATAAAAGCGTATAGATTGTACTGTGTTCAAAATTTAAAATTTGAGGCCACACTAAGCTATATAGTACATACTGTAGTATTAATATTTTATATAAATAATCTTCAAAATCGTTTAACTTACCATGAACAGTCAATGCAAATTCTCTTGACTTAATTTTCAAATTGGGAATAGCCAATAAGTACTTAAGCCTCCTTTTTTGATTAGATACACATCTAGCACAGTGACTCTGAACTGTGGAACTTGGCATATTCTTCAGTGACTGTAAATATTATTTGTCCACACTATACATAACTTTACTTAAGTACACAAATTGCTATTCTTAAATGTGCATACATGTTCTTTATGTTGAGAAGTAGCTATAGACGATATCCCACCGCGGCATGCACTTTTTGACAACTGGTATTTGAAATTTAAGAAACTTAATTTAATAGCTTATCATTGTGGAAAACTATACAAGTGAATTGGGTGGAAATAAGTATATGTTGGCAACATTGTCCCCTGGAAACGAAATTGCATAAAGTACAGTGAACCACAGATAGAAATGCCAGCAGAGATGTCAGAAAAGTGCATCTCTTGTAGGATAGACTGTACACAAAGTAGAACAAATGTATAAATTATAAATGCTGTCCCAACGAAATTGGACAATATTTCATAGAAACTGAAATAAATTGTATATGGACATAATTAACATACCGTATGTGAAATACTGTAGTTGTAAGTGTAATTTTTTTTATTGTAGTATTTTATTGAATGTGTGTTCAGAAAAAATTATAACGGTGACTTGTAATTTAGAATACATAAAATATTACAAATTTGTTTGTTTCCTCATGATGCATCAAAACTTTTATGGCTTGAATTTTTTTACCCCCCATGAAAACAGTAACTTGCAGAAATTGCACAGAGAGAAACCCTAATTAAACACCTGTTAAGGATCTCGTCCAACTGTGGTTGTGATGGACAATTGATGACGACTCCTGAAAGCTTTCCACATTTCACAGTGCTTGGGAGGTTATGTTCTGAAATAATTAACTTTTCACTGAAAATACAACTACAGTATACAGTACATATTTGTATTTTGTAGGGTTGTACAAAAGTGATTTATTCCCCACAAAACGAAAGTGAAAGAAAGTTTATGGAATTAATTCTTGGAAGTGAAACAAAAACGAAAGTTCTGTTGAGATGAATTCAGCCTTAATGAAAGTTAAACGAACTTCTTAAAATTAAAAATATTAAAAATTTAAATTTGATGATAAATTGTGTGTTAACAGTACAAAAAGGATACACCATAACTTACTGCATTTGCGCAAGTATAAAACACTAATTCTGACCAGAAATTAAAAATACAAAATAGTCGTGCGACACCCATGGCAAAAAATCTTTGTTGTATGAATTAACATGGTGCTTCAATCATTAAGACAAAGAATTGTGCTGTCCAAATTATTGTTATGAATTAATATATTTCTAAATCATTAACCATTAAAAAAAAAATTAACTTGCATGTGAGCGAGGATGAGTGGATTATCTGCCGCAGCATAACATAGTGCACAGCGCATGCTGCAGAGTGGAATGTCTACCACGATAATCTTTGGTCGCGAGCCGAATCCGGCTGAGGCTGCCCAACCACTTCCGAATTGAAATCTTGTACCACGTTGCATGATTCATGAACGAGGTTTTCTCATAGTTTACTTTTTTTTTATTTAGTATGTATTTATATTTAATTTGTGGTATTTTTAATACCTTGAAATTAACTGTTAATTAAATCTACGGTGACTTTAAAATATAGTTCTCTAACCTGTTGTTTGTGCTGTGGAGCGGGAACATGGCATGTACCAACATTTTTTGATTATGATGAATATACACCTATGCTGCTGTTTGATAGTACAAATGAATCAGGTAATTTTTAAAATGTTACACTATTTTGTTACAATATGTGTTAATACTATTATTGTCGACGCATATTGGAATAGCACCTTTTCACACTATCTGCCAGGTTTATATTTTGCCGCACAATCTTTCAACAGCACTTAAATTGTGATGTAAATATTTTCTAATAAATATGTTTACATGACTTGCATATGTGATTACAAGTTCATTGAATTAACAGGTTCTTTTCCGAGCCAATTAAAACTAAAACTTTGTTAAACTCGAAATATTTCACTTGTGAGCTTCGACAGTTGAAATTCTTACCAAAAAGTGAAAGTAGTACAAGTTCGGTTTCGGCATGCTGAACATTCGCACAACCCTAGTATTTTGTTTATTGACGTACACAAACATCTGAATTCTCATGTAAAGAGATGTGTATTATTAACAGATATTAGCGAGCACCATAATTGAAAAAAATCAACTTTGTGATTCAGCATTATTAAAAAAAAGTGAGGCTCTGTACAGCTTGTTTTGTGACTGGGAGGTCCCACATCTAAATTTTAGGCATGAAACTAATAAACCTGCAATGTAATAATACAATACATACATTGTAGTTTTCCCAGGGGGAAAAAAAAAAACTGTCAAGCTCATTAAGTTAGTATGTAGCCCCCTCTACTTTTGCTTCATTTTGTGTCAAAACTTACAGTAAGTCTTATTTGGTCTTCCAATGGACAGTTTAACTATTTTGAGTATGTCTGCTTACACACAGCTATATTATTATTTAGATGAGCAATCTTTTCTCGGTCTTATTCATACCGGTGAGGTCATACTGTAGGAAGTGCTTGCAACTAAAGTCTACTTGCAACAGAATAAAACATTACTGTATTTATAATGCAAAAGAAATGTGTGCAGTATTTTGTTGAGTTTGTACCATACATATAGTTATTGCATAGATAAATCATCTGCAGCAAATACTCTTCTACTTCCAGACATTGTAGGATAATTGCTTTTTCCTTAGAAAACATTTTAGTCCCTGGTTGTTTGCAAATTGACATACTGTATCAAATTACAATTTTGCTGTTGTGATATATCGACAAATATAATGAAAGGTAGAATCCTGTTATAGTGTTCCCACTTATGTTTTCCTGGTTATAATGCTACCTTCATTTGGTCCCTAAAACTGCTTTATAATAGGATATTACCCTCTTATAATGTTTTCCCATTTGTAAACAATTTTTTTTGAGTCCCTTCAGAAACATTATAACAGGGTTCTACTGTAACTTAAAGAAATGAGTCAACTTAAAGAAATGAGTCAGCTTAAAGAAATGAGTCAGTTCACTGTCATATGTCAAGAACTACGTACTTCACTACACAATGTCTATATGAGTTTAACACTATTTGGTACAAATCTAGAACATACAATTAAATGAATGTATGTTTGCCTTCAATGCATTCTCATACAATTCATCTGATTTAATAGAAAAATATAGTGGTGAGGGGTGTAAAACAGCGTAGAGGCACAGAAAGGAGTACCCGATAAATGTAACAGGCATTGCTATGCATGCCAAGACAGCTAGTAGAAAAATATTTTCATAGCCAACGTGTCTTTGGTTAAAGTAATTCTAAATGATTATTAAAAAAAAATCTCAAGTTTACACAATACAGTAGTAGAATATCTTCACTTTATATATTGAATCTTGCTGCATGAGGAAAAAGGTATATAGAATAAGAACAAAAACAAGTTAAACAATTCCACTTTTTTAAAGCCGATTTTATTACTTTTTTAAATTTTATGTGTAAGGAAAATTCCTCTGATGCCACACACACGTGTTCCCAAAAAATGAGGAACAATAAATAGGAAGCAGCACAATATGAAATATACACCTCCTGCACTGGTTATAATGCATTGTCGCTGCCGGCGACGTGACCTTCGGTGCACGATCCACTGGGGGTGTTTACATAACCAAAGCTGACATTCAACTTGGGATGTTCACAAAGCAAGAATATTTTGCACCAAAAAAGAACAAAAATACAGAAACTTATCACAGTAACTCTTTCCCATTTGTTGACACAATTAATGCAATATTTATGATATATTTGTTTTGGTTAATACCATCGTAATACAAATAGGTTAACTCCATAAGACAGAAAACAAAAATTAACAGCAGCTGTCTCTGTATGTAGTGTTTTGATACAATTTTATAGAAGATTATACCAGCACCTATCAAAAATAAGGCAAAGTAAATACAGTATTATTTGAACAGGACAGAACTTAACACCTATGACAACATATTTATGACATGTTTAAGGCATTCTCATATCAAAAAATGATCAATTTTCCTTCACAAACACAAAGAAATTCATAAAAATTACTCCTCTGATACAATATTTATTCTTTCTAGACTGTTTAGACACAATCAAAATGTTTTACCTGAATAATATATTCATCAAAAATTCTTACCAAACATCACAAAAAAAACTTTTATTTGTATTAAAAATATTTTAACAAAAAGTAATACTTTCTCAAAGACATGACAAAATTTTTCCACCCAGTTTTTTTCCACTGCAATATAGTTTGCATTTACAAAGAAAACTGAAATCAAATTTGTGCATAATTTAATTTTTTGAATTTTAAATACATCATTAAGACTTATTTAGACAGGGAAGGCAACTGGTAATCTAAGTAATTTCTTTAAATATTATGCAAGATTTTTTGGGAGGAAAAAAAAAAGAGAACTGTCGAAAGTTCCACTCGTTACGTTACCAGCTCTCTCGTACTCTTGTAAGGATTGCTGCCATCCATTTACATATCTGAAACAAATTAAACGCTAATGCTAAAAACAATTCCACCACAAACTCAAGCACACAGAAATCACAGCTGCACCTTTTACAGTCCCTTACATTAACAACATTACAATAACACGTAGACCGAACAGCATATGTACTTGCAGGTACGTTCTGTATACACAAAACCAGACATACAACATAGTATTACCATTCGCTGCCCAAGGCAACTTGAATGGCAAAATGTCACAGTTGTGCAAAGAAATGCATCATGTATTTATCAGTGTTTTTTTATGGACACTTAAAGACACTTCGCACAATTTTGACAAACCGAACCCCATTTTACACATGAAATGCATTCCATTATTTATGGTTTGAGAATTACAAGTATTAAAAAATAAAATTTAACCCAATTTAACACTGAGATGTATTCCAAACAAAATGAATCTTACATAAAGCCTAAACAGTGCAATGTGCAACATTTAATGAACACTGTTTGTTGTGTGAGTGCACTGTTGAATTCACGAAACAATGCATTCGTCCTTTCGTTCGTGTCATTGTTGAGAAGTACCAACCTGTAAATACCTCAACCCTTTGTCTATTTATTTAACTTTAACTATGACATTCAACTATTGTCAAATTAAAAAAATATTGCTGAACTGCGACATGCTACTTAAGTCGAACACCGAATTAAATGACTATAAATATATACGTGGTTTTCTCACTTGGAACTAACCAAAAGTGAACTATTTACAAACAATTATTTACTAATTTTTAAAAATTTTTACTCAACCTCGACATAATTACAAATTTTTTATCCCGCAGCGAAAGAGTCTAGCAGCCAAAGCCTTCTACACATATACTGTCAAAAATAGGTACACTACAATGGCCCAGCTGTCATATAATCAGTTATCATCACTTTTCTTTTTATAGTCTAAACCAGAAAGAGATTAGTACTTTCCAACTTCTAACTATTGAAGCAAGGTGTTTGATGTATAACAACTTAAGTCTACTTTTATGTTTATGTAGATCTCATTTAGGAAAATTTTGGCAGGGTATTACTTATCTGGGTACATGTCCTTTCACTACTAAGCAGTAACTAGCTACAACAGTCGTTACAATACACTACTAATAGTTAAGACAAATTGCTGCACATTTTCAAAAAATATTGTGGCACAAATTACGTGACCCACCCACAACATACTCTAAATTTCCTATCACAGCTATGAGCTACACCATGAGCCTCTATTTGAATACAGCATCTTTCGTGCAAAATTATCTGTCCATCCATTGTAAAACATCTCAAGAACACACTATGTTCCAGTTTTTAAATCCTGAAAATTTTAAACTTTTGTGGCATTTGAAACTATGCCTGAAATAACTTAATATTTTTTTAACCCTTCGTTTCTACCATACCATATAATTTTTCATCAGTGTCAAGTATCTAGCAACTCCTCCAATGTGACGCTCTGTAAATATAATTACACGTAACTGGACCTAAGCCTGTCTCCCCATGCCTGACTTGAAAACAGCAACCGCATATTCTGTCACATCACATTACGTTGGAGCTAAACGTGGCACAGCTCACAACAGTGTATGCTTTAAGGCAACTCCCACGCCTATCACAGTCAAACAAACTTGCTGCAGAACCATATAGCCATGCGCACAGAACACATGCCTAACTCACTCAGGCAGTAAATGAAATATTGTTGCTTGCTAAGATCCTGTAATTTCAAGATCTCTATGCAAAACTGAGTTTTGTATCAGGTACAATGGCATAAATGAGGAAGGCAAACAACGGAAAAAATTACCATGAAAAAAATTTTGACAAGTGTAGGGTGGGTTATACTGTAATAGTGTTTCGCTTATTATTGTAAAAATACAAAATATAATTACTTGATATGGTTATGCTATACATAATCTATGTTTTTTACTATATAAAAAAGTCTAGAACTGGATGACAACACAGCTAACCTAAATCATCAGCTAAACAATAGGTCTTGTGGGAGGAAGGACAGTTTCATGGGTAGGCACATGCCGTCTACCTCCAATTTTTACATAATCAAAAATAACATTACCTATTAAACAAAAACGTTGCATGTTGAAACTCTACTATGTCAAATAGTATTTATTTCTGTGTCGACTAGTGACCCTAATCAACGTACCGTACTGCTAAAATGAAGAGTTGAAAGGTTATTCACACTTTTTTTTTTACCAAACCCACTTTACTTGACATGAATCCCATCTAAATTTTTAGTGTCCACCACCCCACCTAAAAAATTTGAGTCACGCTATGCCTACGCAGTTAAAGCAAGTTGCAGTCTATGCCAACACCAATAACAAAGCAGAAACTAAACGTCATGCTCACTTTCGATGTTGGGGATTTCGGTAGAGCTACTGCCCGCTCCGACAGTGGGCTTGCTCTGTTGGTGAACCGTGAAACCTGGCGGGGGAGGGGGTGGTGGTGTGGCGCTGGTCCATTCGCTGCCAGCGTAAACCATCTGTGGGCCGACTCCATCCTGGAGCCAGTGTGAGGGGAGGGGGATGATGGCGGGGTCGAGTGCCGTCCAGTCTGTGCATGGGCCAGTGCCTGTCCAGCCTATAACAACACAGCACATGAGCAGATCACCCACCAGGTCTACCAACTGTACTCATCCAGATCAATTCCTCATTCCCCACCTGTTAAATTTTTTACGGCAAAAATAAACCTATACAGGAGTTATGTAACTAATTCGCAAGAAGAAAACATAATTAAACTTATGTAAACAAAGATAAGATTTCAACAATACCATAAATATGAACATCAGTAACAGTGAACCCGAAAACTGTGATCTATTCTGCCACGCTGCTTAAAATGGTCAGCAACCAAGTCAGCTTTATAATCATCTCTAACAGCATTTATTACCACAATAATGTAAGCACTTTGCATACAGTCGACAGTACTCAATGCCAAGACCCTTGTTTATTTCTCAGCGGGGAATTAGGGCTGGACAGAAATATTTATAAATTACAAATTAAAAAAACATTACTTAAAGTAATGTACTCATCAGTGTAGCTTCGTAGTGTACGAAAATATTTCGGTAAACAATAAAAATGGCAATAACTGCAGTGCAATTAAAAGCAGAGTCGCTCGCTGTTTTGAATTTTATATTTGTTTGCATGCCATAACCAGCATTCTTATAGCAACTATCTACTAATATTTCAAGGATGCAAGTTAATTACATTCAATATTCCAAATTTTTATTTCAATGTTTGTTATATTTGCAACATTTCTACTACAGCCCCCTCCCTTTTTTTTTTAGACCTGAAGTTTACCAAAGAAAAATGAACCAGAAATTTTCAATTTGATTTAAAATTATCACCTTCATATTTAATGAAGCTCCTTCATATTTATCAAAAAGACTGACTCACAAAATAAAAAGTACTTTTTAAAGAGAGACATTTCGTTAAAAAAAAATCCAGTCTGTTGTCTGTTACAGGTTCCAATGTAAACAAATATGGCTGATGCCATGCTCCTGCTTAAATATTAGCACAAATTGGATTAGAGTATTGTATTCCCAATTCAAGGTATTAAAATTACCATGAATTACATGCTGTAACTGAACACACAAACATAAGTAAGCAACGCGAAATATCATCGTTCACTAATCGCACAACGTACAGTGCGAGATCGTTGGTACAAAACACCGCTTCGGAACTGGTCGGACAACTTCGACTTGAGAAACATGGGAGACATTCTGCTCTGCAGCATCCACGGCATGCTAGCTTCTCTCATACCTGACACACAATTAATTTTTTAATACTCTCATAAATACTGCAATTTGTTTGGGCCACTTTTCCTCTTCAAAACTTTTCACTTTCCTTTTTTGCACCTCTTCTCTTCCATAACTCTCCTTGTCAATCATCAAGGAAAAATGAGTTCAGAACAGTTTTGTGTAGCTTTTAAACGTGTACTAAAGTTGACGTGATGATAGTTTCCAAAACTCGCCTCATTCAATAACAGATACACTAAAAAAAAAACTGCTTTGGCATGTCACAAATGAGTTTCAAAATAAGTTTTTCGCGATTTGCTCAGTTTCAGTGAAAGTGGACGAGGGAAGTTTTGGAACTGGACTACTCACTTGTCGCGATCACATAAAAAAACACTAGGTGTAACCTAACATGCGGTGATATGCCAGAAAGTGTATCAATTTCACAGACATCGCAAAACGTATGTTATCATCCAAGTAAATTACAGTACAGAAATAATGCATAGGCAAAATGTGCCTTCATATTTCTGAGAAAGAATTTTATTGTTAGGAAAATTGCTAGAATATTAGGTAAATAAACCCAAAAATTCAAGGACTTTTCAAGGCCTTTTAAGGACATGGTCAAAGTTCCAGGACTTTCCAGGACCGTAAGACCCTGCATAACTTTTTAAATTAAATCATTAAAGATTCATTATTGCAGAACGTTTATATTTACAACAAACCAAATAATTCAGTTGCAAAAATCCACACACGTCGTATTTGGAGTAAATTGCATGCATCCAGAAAGTGAATCGAGCTAACCGCTTGGATGTGTTTCACCTGAGCCTGCATAACATCTGGTGATTGAACATCCTGATTAGGCATCACGAAAACCTTACTAACACTAGAAGATTACTTTACACAAACTTAAGGCACATTTCTACGTCAATACACATAAAAAACCTCTATCACGTTTAGCAAAACCGGGCTGTTTAGTACTATGCAAAGTATTTACAATATATATTTGTGAATTGAAATTGTGCACCAATCCAGGTGAATATTGTACATAAGTTTACAGTGGCAACCTCTTTTTTTACATCCCAATATTTTACACTTTTCCTTCTATTACATTTGTTTTCTCTGTTCCTTTATAATTCAATTCTCATAGCATAAATTTCCCTCTTTTTACACTTTCCTGCATTTTACACCAGTTTTTTTAAAGTCCCTTGAGTGGTGTAAAAAATAAGTTTCACTATAGTTTTATTGCTAAACAAACCAAATATCAGTTTCATTTAGTATATTATCACAGAGTTTATGGACACACTTAAAATTTTGATATATATATATATATATATATATATATATATATATATATATATATATATATATATATATATATATATATATATATATATATATATATATATATATATATATATATATATA
>PNEQ01091317.1:8727-34702 GCA_003012365.1 Medauroidea extradentata | reverse complement strand
CAAAGCAGCTACAAACTTAATTCTTTCCAAACCTCTTCTGGGTGATAGTGAGATCAAAAGAGTAACAATTTGAAAAGAGTAACAATTTGATACTCAGCCAGTACAGCTTGCACTGGTAGTTCATTTAACTACTACACAGTAGCGCAAATGCACAAAAAAAATAATTACCAGGAATTCACAAAACAGCACAAGCAGTCGGACACACACGACAAACAAGGGCAGGAGCTGCGAGAGGTATCGTCCATGGCCTTTGTTAAGGAACCTTCGCAGCATTTGCCTGGAGATATTTCACGAAATCATGGAAAACTAAAATCAGGATGGCTGGAGCTAAGAATAAAACCCAGGTCCTTCCAAATAAAAGTCCAACGTGTTACTGACGCACCATCTTGCTCAGTGAATGGAATTGAAGTGTAAATATCTGTTCGTGTATGATGACTAATTACACAGCAACTTCAAGATACTGTAGCTAGGTATAGTGTACCGAGAAGTAAGTTCCAAATCTGAGCAAATTTCATTTGGAAATACCTATGTTGGCCAGTACCAGGTATCATATTAAAAATACAGCAGTCTGCACAGTTCTACCTTTATTTGTATGACTGTCTCATTGTCCTTTGGATAAATTAAAATACAAAAGGTAAAAGTATGAGGGAAAACAACTTGGATGGGTACAACTTACACACATACTACTCCACTCCACTCTACACCACCAACACTAACATTACATCCCCGCTACCTCTATGTAAGTGTTCATGTACGTTTGTACGTACGAATGTATGTACGTGCATGTTTATACAACAAATTTGTATGTTCCAATTTGTTACCAAACCCATCTACAGCATAAATGTCGATAAAATGAGTGTATCACCTTTCTGTGAGTTTGGCTGTAGTGGTCCTTGGACTGCGAACACCATCGAGGCACTTATGCCATTGAAGGCTACATTGGGCAACAGAGCATGCAAATTTTCCGGCAAGTCTTTCATGCTGTAGGCCTCGCACAACGATGGCTTGGAAACACCGGGGACAAGAAGCTTTCCGTTGCCATTCTGAAGTCCGTACGGGGTCCCCGATGACTGTGGGTGGGCAATGGAGACCGAAAACTGCGAGTTGGGGGACAGTGGACCGATACTCGCAGTGTTCGGGTGGCTGTTCAGGCCCACGAGTGGCAAAATTTTGCTACCTGCACAAACACAAATTGACAGGAGCGTAGTATTACGTTAAAAAAACCTAGCGATTTAGTTTTACTATTCCTTCTTATGCTCGGTAAACAATTAATGATGCTCACATGTTATTTTTGATTGAAAACTACCGTGTCAGTTATCAGTTATATATCCCGGTAACTTTACCAATGAGATAGGGAATCTGTGCCAGAGTTTAGCCCCAACAAGAGAAGTAACTTTCTGATTCACTATCCATTATAACACGAACATTAAATATGTTCCTCATCCAACCAAACTAGGGTAAAAGTTCATTTTTTCCTCAGTACGATTTTATCCAGCAGGTATCTTCAACAGTACAAGCCACACTGGGAAAAACTATCTTCAGAAATGTGATGTACAAGTAGTATGTGGACTTCACTAACAGATGTCTAGCAATCCAACACCCACCACAAAATCAAGTGCTTGTAAGAATGGCCCATCTGTACATTTTAAATATTACAGAGGACAGTTGCAGTATAGTTTTACAATAAGTATTCCATTGTAATGCAGCAACACAAAATATCACATATTTAAATTAGTCAGAATTATTTAAAGTTTCAAAGTATCTATATATAGTACCCTTTGTTTATACAGCTGAAACATACACAATAATGAGATATTTTTAGAAGTCACAAAAAAACATAACACATAATATATAAACAGCTGCTATGCATAAAAATATAACTAGACTTTACATGCAGACATTTATTTCAAGTTGCTGAAAAACATTAGCCTCAGAAGAATCTTTAATCATTTATGTACCACACCAGTAAAATCTCAAACATGTACCTTATAAAATTTAAAATAATATTTTTGCACACCTTGGGACTATCCTCCCTCCCCCCTTCTGCACCCCTTTTCCTTAACATTGAAAATTATAAATGGTAAAAATGATTTTACGGTCATGAATGACCATTTTAGAGACATTCTGGGCGCAGGTGGAATTTCACAAATATTTCTGTATCCCATTCTGTCCCACCGAGATTCCCAAGCCCTTGCAAGATGTTTCGCTAGACGGTAGAAAGAAAAAATCGTGAGAACTAATTAATTTATTCATGCAAATCATTCATTAGACACTGCCCACATCTTCAATCCAGTGGTTTTCAATTTTTTGATAAATTTTTTTTGGACATCTTGGTAACTGCCACTTATTTGCAATGTAACTACTGTGGGTAAGTGCAGTAGTTATTTGCCAACTATTTGACCACCAAATTCTAATTTCGGTAAGGTTACAGTTTGAACATTTCCGGAATAAGAATTACTGGAATGAGAAAATGTGAGCTTTAGGCGTTTGTGTACCGGACATCTTTCATAGAACAAAACTTAACATGCTTACCAAATAAATACATTAGTTTGTTTACTGTCCCAGTTACCAAAATGAGATACAATTAAGCTATGGGCACAGATTATGTGTGTTTTCTATAAGTAATTAATTTAATGTACACAAAAATGTGTTGCTTAACATTCGACGTTCTTCCACTATCATTGAACCTTCTAGAAACCTATTTACGATGACCTCGGCGTGCTCTTGTTATCACACAGCAGAACCAACTTCACAGCATTACCAAAATGAGAGACAAACTTGAAGAGACTTCACTGCGGCATTAAGTGGTCGTAGGTAGTCTCAGGATATGTGCCATTGCAACCTTTACTTAGTTTCATTCCCTGGCCTTCCTATCATGCAAAATTCATACGAAACTCAAATTTTCAGCTATAAAACACACAAAACTGTGCACAATACTCAACACCTGGTTGATAGCAAGAAGTGGCAACCATTACCCTCCACTACGATTATTGAATTTAAAGCGAAATAAATATTTACAGCAATTGTGAACATCAGTAGGTTAGTATCTAAATGAAAGCTGGCGACTACCACAATTCACACAGGGAAACATACTCTTACTGATATTTATTTCCTATAAGGTGTGACTAAAATGCTAAAGACGAGTTTTGATCAGTTTCGTGAATAATACATTTACAATAATTTTGTTGTGTATCCGCACCAAATTTAAGGGTCAGTTTTTCTGACCACAATCATCCTGATAATCAGAGTAAAAGTTAAGTTGACCAAGATTACTCATTTGCTTCTCACTGAACAACTTCAATTAAACCCAGTTAACTGAAGTTAAAATTTGGATACTCTTTCTTGTATATATGGGAGCCACCTAGGAAAATATCCAGATGAGGGTGGGAGCACGAGATATGTCGCTCGCTGTGTTTAGGGTTCAGCATGGCAGGACCTCATGACTGTGAATACTTACTCTTCCCCTCTTTGCTGGTCAAAAGGAATGCCTCGAGACTTGAAAATAATCACACACTGGCATTGGTTCAACTTGTGGGTTTATTAGGATCGGCAAGATGCATATACTGAATACACCTGCAGTTCCTCTTGTGAAGGGCATAGCGGATATACACTTCAAGAGCATTGGTACATGGAAAATGGGAAAATTGTTAAACTGCACATCTGTATGTGCTTGAAGGAGTGGCAGCCACTTTCACTATCTACTTTAAGTTGTGTGTACTAACAAAATTGGTAGCAGTAACTGCATTCATGAGGCATTTGTGAGATTTTTATAATTTCATGCACATTTTCAGAATGCCCATTACAAAACATATTTTATGTCACATAATTACTGCAAATAAAAGCTTTACTTTAAGACTTGAGCAACTTATATTACTATTTTGTGACCAAATTATTCTACAATCACCATGGAAAAAACATCTCAAATTTGATTCCGGTATCTCATGACATTACTCGTACCCAACTCCTTAATTACCACAAGAACGAACATTAGTTTTAATAAATTTTTTTTGTGGTCGCCAAAGTAAATATTTCCTAGGGACATTAATTAATAAGAAAAAATAATTCTAGAAATTAAAAATACTGTATACATTATGCAACTTAAAAAGTGTTAATAAATTTGAAGTGTATTGTATCACAACTTTTAAAATCCAAATACGTATAAAGAATGCACCTTGTAGGTAGGCTAACACAAGACTCGAAATTAAGCACAAATTAAGTATCACAGGATAGAAAAGCAAAGGTGTTGATGAACAATGGCCACGAGTTCCTAAGTCCAATGATGTCTACGCTGGCCACTAAATGTTAAGTTGAAATCTCATGCCCATTAGTGTATCGTACGTATGTACGTTGTGAGAAGAGCATTGGAAAGTGAAACACGAAAAGGTTAAAGACAGTCGAAGTTACAACAAAGAGCACTATAAAAATCAGACAGAGCAAAGTTGATATGTACAGATGTAAAATATCCACGTATACACAATTGAGGGTAGATACCCTCGGTATTTTCCTGGGTAAATACTTAAAAATTCACTGGTATTTTCACAAAATTTATCATATTAAATTTTTTTTTTCTCACTAATTGTGGAGTGATATACTACAATGTATTGAACACGACAGACAAATCTTTAACATAATAAAAACACTAGTTACTCTATTTTCTTTGGCATATTTTGAGAAAAAGACAATCATTCATTTTAATCACACATAATTTTTAAAGTAAACGTTTCTTTTGTCGCTAGAGTTTACATCATCTTAATTTCTTTTCATTCCTTACAGTACTTAATCCTCAGTTTGATTAATGTACAACCTACAGGCAATCTCAAATAAAAAAAGAAACTTCCTTCAAATTGCTAAAACAATAACAGAAAAGTGAATTAAATATGTTAATTTATGTACAATAAACTTCTAACAAAACTAAAACATATAAATTAAAAAAATTTTGACTAACTACAGATATAACAATTAACTTGCTAGAACAATATAATAATCTTAACAAAACTCAAAAATATATGTATTATATAATAACGTAATAGCCATGTTATTTTTAAGTATCCAATACAGGAGAATAATTTATATAATGCCATTGTTCTCGTCAGCCAAAGATGTTCATTAGTCTTCACCAAGTTTAATTCATCACGTCTTCCTCTGTGATTTCTTCATCCCCACTGTCCTAACTTTGGTTGTGTGTCTAGTATGAAAATGTTAGCTTGATTTTTTCCCCCTCTCTGGCTTGTTACTACTCTTAGGTAGTTTTTAATTATGTGACGTATTGCCAATTGGGTTGTTAACCGTTTCATTATCTTGTGAATCCAAGGGAACATACTGGAAGTTCGTTCTGTAGCAGCTGATTTGAATTCTTACTGCCACATCAGCTAATATGCAGGTCCTACATAAGCACTCTTCACTATAGTATCGGGCATAGCCAAATCTTGCAAAATCTTTTTAGCGTTCAGCCCATATGGTGACCAACTTCACAGATAAAACCCATCAAATCACACATTGGATGCATTATCAGCAGTAACCACCAAAAACGTTTCATGTCCATGTTTTTCAATAATATTCCATGTAGATTGTGAAGGTGGTTTTAAAGGCCTAGTATTATTTTCATATGATAGAAAGTATGTACAGTATCTAATAAAGAAAATGTAGAGGGTCCTGGCAATGACTTGTGTCTACTAGACAAGGCATAATGAACTTACACACCCTTTTAACACTTATTTTCTTACTCATCACTGTTTGAAAATGGTTTGCCACATTACTGCTTGCAAAAATTGTCTTCATGTCTGCAGAAACTTGAAGCACTTTTTTTATACGTATTATTGTAAATTTTTCTAACATTCAAAATATACGTCGATAGCCCAGTTCAAAAGGAAAACAAATCAAAAAATGGCAATTCTGAGTTGGGCTCACCAACAAATAGGCAGAGGTGCGCTCCACCCAGTAGAAAAGAAAAACAACACGTAAAGTCACCTGTTTCATTAACATGGCACTTTTTCTTAACGTCAGTAAAGAGCTAAAAATTTTATTTATTTCATTTTAAAGTGTAATAATTTCAGAAAGGCAGACTATAAACATTTTAAATACCAATAGTTACCTCTATACTTTTGCTTCAAATTAACACCCACCAAATATGTTGATTAACAATTTCTCAGTGAAACAAAAATCTCATTGTATACATTTTAGTCACAACTGGGAACTTTTAGTGCTTTCCCTTTTGAACTCTTTGGGACGAAAATAAAAAGTAGGGCAATTCTTTTTTTTATATGAAGATATCTAACTTTAAAATTTAAAAAACAAAATTTAAAAAATGACAAGCAAATAAATAATTGTAGCCAAAAATTGTTTTTATTAGTTTTCATTTTATAAGGTACAAGATTCATAACTAAACTACAGTACTGAAATGATTACCATATGATTAAGCACTATGAATATAATTTATAAATTCCCTATGCACTGGGTATTTACCTGACATATCACTACGATACCTCCCTGCCGCCAGTTCACGATTTTGTCCACACAAAGATGTACATAGACGGTGTGTGGCAAGCGCATGTCAGTCAGTGCTAACACTTATCAGGAGCACTGATGATGCTTATGTTACTACACATACATGCACATGCTGTGACACTGTGCTTACTTTCAATCAGGCTTGCGTCATTAAGATTGTAAGGCAATTAGAGTGTTCCTACTCTAAGGGTTGCCACACTCAGGTTTGTTTACGTTTAACATTAGTGCATGCACATTACCTGGAAAATAACATGCATAACCCTTATTCATCATGGATGGTCAGGTCAGGATATAGAATAGTTACTTCAGACAATAAAATACAAGGGGCAGCTATGTCTTGGAGTTTTCTCTCTTGGCAGCAAGCTAGATAACTGCCTGACCCTTTACCTCTTTCCTCCCTTCTCCGCGACATTCAGCACACGTCGTACTAACACTGGTACATTCAGACAGGTGGGAGACATGAAGGGATTCCTTGCTGCTTGCAGGTCTGTGTGTCAGGTTTGGGTCTAAGTGGCCAATAAGATACATCGTCAATACATCTAACGACACCAGCAATCTACCGAAATTCTCAGGATCTACCAAAAAATAGAGTAGAAAGTTAAATCTTTAAGGGGACAGTCTGCAGCAATTTTCATTACCATGTTTTTATTTTTATATCTACATTTTAAATATCAGCACTTTTATTTAAATACAAAAAAAAATATTTTTTGTTTTTATGTGCAAGAAATTTTAGCCTGCAATTTCTTTATCCACAATGAATTTTTTCAGTAAGGTATATCAATTGGTTTTAGTTTCATCCTTAAAGCAGAAACGTGCAGATTTTGACTTTAAAGAGCCATTACACAAAAAACTACAAGGTATGAAAATTTCATAAGAGTAAAATTTAGTCACATAGTGTCTAAAATAAGAAAATAAAATCTAGTACAAATATAAAAATAAATACATGGTGCTAAAAGTTGCTGCAGCCAGTGTCATTTAAAAAGATAAAAACAATATGCAAAATATACTGTAGTTAAAAAAAAATCCTTAGTATGCAATTATAACACACTGCAATTACCATTAATGAATAACTTGCAGTTATGAAACAAAGAAAAAATACTTTTAAGAGCGCGGTCTACCGCAATTTTCATCAGCATTATTTTATTTTTTATTTGTACTACATATTTTTTTTTATTATTTTAGACACAAAATGTGACTAAATTTGGCTCTTATGAAAATTTTTTTATCTCTCATAGTTTTCGCGTAATGGCTTAAGTCATGTTTTGCATGTTTCCGTTTTAACGACCACACTAAAACCAACTGATATACCAAACTGAAAAAAAATCACAGTGGATGAAGACATTGCAGGCTACAATGTCATGCTCATAAAATTAAAAAATACAAATTGTTTGTATTTTAAAAAAATATATTGAATTTTTAAAATTTTTATTTTCAGTTTCAGCATTTTTTTAAAATTCAAATAATTTTAATTTTTTAATTTTATGGGCATGTCATTGTAGCCTGCAATGTCTTTATCCACTGTGATTTTTTTCAGTTCGGTATATCAGTTGGTTTTAGTGTAGTCGTTAAAACGGAAACACGCAAAATATGACTAACAAGCCATTACGCGAAAACTATGAGAGAGAAAAAAATTTAATTAGAGCCAAATTCAGTCACATTTTGTGTCTTAAATAAGAAAAAAAATATGTAGTACAAAAAAATAATTATGATGAAAATTGTGGTAGACCGCGCCCTTAAACATTTGGTTGGAACACAAAGTGCATATCTGGTGAGTTAGGCCATGCATGTTAATACAGACATATGAGAGAAGTACGCTGCACTAACACCTTCCTTCTCTCCTCCAATCAGGAAAAGAAAAAAAACTTCACACGCAAAAAATATGAGGAAATTCTTACTAAAATTGAGTGAAAAATGTTCGCAAGACCACTAGAACAAAATAATTCACGGAAAACAAGAACCGAGTCCACAGACATAAAATAACACCAAAAATATTATGGTACAACATATTAAAATAAGTTTGCAAGTCCTGAATAATAAAATAATGCAAAGAAAGTATTGTGCTCATGAGTCCACAGACGTGAAATTAATGCCAAGAAGATCATAACAAAATGAAGCAGAAAAAATTTACGTTAAATTGTGCAATGAATGTAGTGGCAACAACTGCTATGCAAAGATAATAGCAGTAAAAACTGACGATACATTCGTGCGACCACAACAATAAAATACTGTAAACAAAATAGGAATTAAAACTGATTACCACAAAATGAAGCCAAGAAAATTGCAATAAAATTATGTGATGATGTAATTAAAACAGAATGACAAGGAAAACTTAGTCACAGTCAATAGCTGCATTCTGTCAGTAATGAAATTTGCTGAACACAGGGTGGCTACAGAGTTCCTGCCAAAAAATTCCCTGACATTTGTACAACTGAAATATTTTAATGTAACAAATTCAATTTTTTTTTTCTGAAAAATATTTGACCAGAAATCACAACCAAATGTAAATTACGGTAAATCTGATTTTAATATGCCTTAAATTAAATCATAACATTACCCACGAAATAATCGCTTGCGATGACATTATAAAGAACTCATCACAGGTACAGAATTTGGTGCTGTAGTTGTGTTAAAATCACTTTCACAAAACAAGTCAAATTTTAAAACAAAGTTCATACAGTTGCACCTATCCTCACAAAAATTGTAAGCCTAATACAAACTACTGTGTCTGCATTCCATCACCACAGCAGTCATTTCATGTACAGTATATATAGGAAGAAACATTTAAACTCTTCAGTCGAAGAATCAAGTTAATTTTGAACAACAATTCATCATATCACTTTGAAATTTTTACTTCATGTTATTTTATCAGTGCAGCCAACGTAAAATCATAATATTTAAATGAAGACGGTAAAATGAAAAGGAAGTCGGTACACTATGAAATTTATATCAACCAGAAGATTATAATTTTTATGCAGATGAATGCATCAAATTACTGTGTAAAAATGACAAACCGACAATTTAGGTATGTTTTCAACAAAATTCCCTGCACAATGCCTGAATCCCCTGTTTTCCCTGACACACTAAATTTCCCTGACATTTCCCTGTTTTCCCTGCCTGTAGCCACCCTGGGACATAGAGCATTCTGACGGAGCCGTGAAAGCCTACCTTAATTTAGTTTCCCTACTGTCCGCCGCCATGATGTGTACCATTATTTGATTGACAACTGCGGTGGCTGTGTTTTGCAGGGAATTATGGCACGCACAAAAAGTATGTACAGGTAGTTACTTATATGTACCATAGGTGCAATATTTTGAACTTGCGCATGCGCCTGTATGTATGCATATAAAAATATTATTTTCTTTCATTGATACAACCAATTTTAATAAAACTGAGTTGCTAATGATTTAAAAATAAATATTTTGGGAATAAGGAAATGGTATCATTTCATTAGGAAAATGTTGGCCTATTATGTTAAATAAACTTATCATTTTAAAAACATTTTCAAATCAGCGACAGAAAACCAAACTTTAATCAAAATAAACATTTTAGACTAAGAGCTTTTTGCAGGCGAATGTCATTAGAGCGAGGGGTTCTACTTTACATTGTACATATTAAAATTACCACTTTTAAACACTCACTGCATATGTACGTAGATAATGATTTGTCACAGTCTGTGCATTAACAAACAGAATTGCTTTGTAGCAGCTAATGTAATTTTTGAAGGTAGTTAGTAGGGAATCTGTGCTATTTTCTAGCAAAATATATAATTATAGAGTGGCACTAGATAACCTTTTGAGAGTATCTAGAGTAATAGGTACAACTGAAAGGTTTTTATAACTGCAGAGATCAAACAAAAATTAGTGAACCATGCTAAACAAATATCAAACTCTGAAGTGGCCTGAAAGTACAGTGTAAATGAAAAGCAATGTGCATCTGCGGCGTAAAGACATTTGCAGAATCTTCTCGCAACTAAATTTGGGAACCAAAAGAAGGAAAATATCTAGAACTGGAAGAAAAACTAACATAATTTTGGGCAATGACAGTGTCGCAAATCTGTGCTGGTGATGTTCGACAATATTCAAACAAAGTATGAATTCGCTCGCAAAAGTGGTATTTCTTTAACCACATTTACTGCTTCATGCAGCTGGATTTCACAATAGATGAAACATGTCAGATTCTCTCTTTGGCAAAGAACACCCGTCTGTCCAAGACTGCCAGCAGATTTTGAAAACCAGGTGCATTTTCAAACTCTAGGAAGAAATAGTTTGTACTTGCTGGGTCAAATCGGCAACGCGGACCAGACCCCCGTGTTTTTCGACATGCCAGAAAACTATACAGCTGCAGAGAAAAAAGGGCTAAGGAAGTGAAAAATATCCTTTGGGGAAATGAGAAAACGTGAGTGACTGTTATGCTTTCGTGCACCACTGATGGACACAAATTACAGCCATACGTAATCCTACACCGGAAAAACATGCCCAAAGAAACACTTCCGCGCAACATGATAGTGAGGGCCAACAAAAATGGTTGACTGACGAGTGAGCTCGTAATTTACTGGGTTCAAATTGTGTGATTAAAGCGAACGGGAGCTGCATTGAATCCGAAATCAACGCTGGTAATCAATGGATTTAGGGGTCACACTCCATAGAGGATATTAAGAAAGAACTTAAAAACAAGAGTGACATTGCTATCATTTCTGGAAGCATGACGTGGCATCTCTAGCCCCGACATGTTTGTCAAGTCTTTCAAGGCAAACTTGAAGGCTTCATATGCAACGTGGCTTAAAACAACTGACTATGAGCTGACCAAGACTGGTAAGCTCAACAGACCTTCGGCTTCACAGTTAAGTCACTTGGGTAAATGCGGCTTGTAATGCAGTTGACAGTTTCGTAATTCAAAAGGGGTGTATTAAGTGTTGTATTTCAAACACAATGGAAGGCTCCGAAGACCTCAGTGAAGCGCCTAAAAGTGAGTTTAGAAGTTCAGAAAGTGGTTGTGATAAAGATGAATGACAGTTAACTGTAATATGAATGGAATAATAACAGTCTACTTTCATTTGTTTTCCACAAAATCACAATCCCTGATTAGTGATTGGCATTATAACCAGAACTTGCATATTAACATTTTAGTTTTCATTTGTTGTGTTGTCAAATTTGTGTTTTAAATTAAGATCTGCATATTAACACGTTCCATTTGTTTGACACGTAAATACTGTGCATTACACATTGTTCACCTATGCTTGATAAACAAATATCCAATGCAAAATATTTAAGTCAGTGCTTTATATCTTAATTATATTCAAATAATGTATTAGATTATGCCATGTAACAGTGCTTGTGTGCGTGCAACCCAATCTATAGCTGTTTGGCAACAGGGCGCCATGACCTTTACTGTATTCCAACTGCCCAGCCTTCCACTCTTTCTCTTGCCATTCCTTCCATCCTTCCTAAATGCCTCGTATTCGCTCAAACACCACACTAGTAGGGGTGTGTGAAGCTTCGATAAAGCAAGTCAAATAGAAGTTGTGATAGGTATTCGATTTGACTTCGACAGAAATATTTTATTCGCAGCAATCGAAACTTCGAACACACCTGCGAAGCTTCGCGTCGTACGTTTCAAAGCTGCAAAACTTCGCGTCGTACGTTTCAAAGCTTCGAATATCGGCATTTGCAAGAAGCAGGAATCCCGTCTCGCAGTTTCGATTAGTCGAAAGCTGCGATCAATCATAGTTCGCAACGTAAAGAGTTCAGAGTTGCCTTTCGTGTTTCGTGCCGGTTGTAGGCTAGCAAACAAAACTTAATGAATACTTTCGACTGTAATGTGGACCAGCCTTCGGGTTCAAATATTAAACGAAAAAGAACAAGCCACATATGGAATCACTACACGGAAACGGGCGACGGATCTGCAACATGCAACAGCTGCAACAAAAGCTTCAAGACGCCTCGTGGTAAGTACGATGCAAAATAAAATTTTACGCTGTGGAAAATTGTGCTTTACGTATACTGCATTAGGAGCCTCGTTTAAATATGGGTATGAATATAGTAAAGCAGCACCATGTCAACTTAACGAACATTTCACTACACCGAACCAGTGTTTCGATCCCGCTAAAAGCCTAAACCATGCAGGTTGTGGTTTTCTGTTTCACTTTACATCTCATCTCACATATTTAAAATAAAATATTCACGTTAACGAACAAACCAAATCTTAACTCGAAAAGAACCTGTAGGATGGTAGGCGTGATGAGTAAATAGTTACTACGTTTCCATGTTGATTTCAAAACAGTTACCCTTTTCAAAACGGGCATGTAAACGCTATTAAAATCGATTTTAGTTTCAAGGTCGATGCACCAAAAATTGGGATCGTAACGGATTGAGTCAAGTGTAGAGTATGTAAACGTGGATCGTACTGAAAGAGTATATGCACAAACTCTATAGTCGTAATTTGGAACCATTGCTCTTTTGTTTACATGCACGTTTTCGTACGTTCTAAGTGCTGCGGATTTATCTGAGAGTTGTAGTTGTTTGAAGTTCCGCATACAAACTACAGAGCGAGCGTTAAGTGCATGCAGGTAACGATTGATAGTGTTCAGTTCCGAGCATTCCGAACAGAGTGCGCGCAATTGTTGATATCGATTAGTCGAGTCTTTTGTGGACCTCTTCATGCCACTCAGCGCCTGAAGGGTAGGCTGCATTATGTACATATGTGTAGTACGGGCAGCCTGATCTTCAGGCATCGTGCGGCGCCCCCTATTTCATAATAATTATATCATTATTTTAATTATTGTGGTATTAATATTGTAGCAGTAGTATAAATATAGCATTGTAAATTAGAGTGATTTTGCTATCTGTAACATTTTCATTAGATTGTTGGTCAGTTTTGTCAGTTACAAATACATTTTGACTTAAAAAACACTAATTATTTATATTAAATGTTTTGAGCGTTTTTGAAGGCTATATTGCTCTGACTATGTTTGATAACACCATCCAAGAAGTTAGACTTTATTTTAAGCTTGCTGAGTAAAATATTCACGAATTGATTTGACTTCGCGAATAATAATATTATTTGATTTGATATTCGCTTTGCATCCAAAAACCACTATTCGCACACCACTAGCCTGCACTGTATGAGCGCCAAACAACTTCTTTGTTTAAAATTCAACCAGCAGTACACTATTAACTGTTTATTCACAATATTTACGAAATGTTAATAATTTAACCATGAGAATCACCTTTTGTAAACTCGAGCGTTGAACCATTCACAGTTTGCATTATGTTACTATACAAATATTCTTTCTATTTTGGAGGGGTTGGAAATTGCCCAATTTTCGCATTTATGTGATGTCACATTATATGCAGGCAAATATGGCACATGGAGGAAAAAAAAATAACAGTACAACACTACAGCCCCTCACAGTTTCCTGGAATATATTTGTAAGAACCCAGAAAAACCTAGAGGATGAGGTAAGGAGGTCGGGAAGGAATTTGGGGGGGGGGGGGGGGGGAAGAAGTTTTTCTAGATCATTTTAAAAATTTTGGGGTAGTTTTTGATGCATTCTTTTGATCCTATACATCAAAACTTGTATTTTTTTTTGCATAAGTTTGTAATAAACCGTCTCTTGTGTATAAAAAATCTTTCATTAAATAATGTGTAAATTATTTCAATAACCAGGTAAGGGTACACATTTAATTCTGAAAATGAATTCCCAAACTTTCTCTGACCATTTATTACAAATTTCCCTGGATATAATTAATATTGTACCGAATCGCTTATTTAATAAGCTCCTCTTTTTTTTTATCAGCCTCAACCATCTTCATACATAACTGCTCACATCTCTCCTGTTAAGAAAAAACAAAAATACCATATACATTTTTTTAAATGTTCTTTTACGTACACATTAAACAACTTACAGTACAAACAAAATCCTGTATAAAAAGCTAATTTAATTGAAACATAATGCAATCTGACTAACCCAAAAATTTCACACATATCCGATAACAGTGATTTACTGTAGAATCACATGCTGCTTTAATCTATATACATATTACTGTACCTTCTTCTGCAACAAGATAATCTAGCCTGAAATATTTTTTTTCTAATTGCTAGTTTTCTAACCTTACAAACATTCTTGTTTCCTTGGATTCTTCAACACATTTTGGAGTTGCCGGCTCTGAATGGATTTGTTTTCTTCAGTCCCATTTAGCTTTGAGTTGTCATAATGCTCCCTATACCATTTTCTAGAAACATTTGCATACTTTTTTATTGGGACCTTGCGTATGGCATCATAAGATTTGATGTCACCATCAACTTTGTTGTACTATGAGAGTTTTTCCACGTAGGTTTTCAACCAACAAGCTTTTAGGTCACAGAGAAACTATGTATACTTGACTGTAGCATTTCCATGTGAAAATGTAAGGCATATTTTCACAACTTCGTTAAGATTTTGATATTCCATGGCACAACGTAAAATTTGAACACCTCTTTTTTTTTTCTTTAAGAATTTGCTTATTGTAGAAGCCTTGCAAATTATAAATTACCATGAATGGCCTATACCAACCCCACTAGTCTAATGTGCATTCCACCACATGCCCATGCCACAATACATGCTTAACATAACCTACTTTCCCTTAAAATTACACACAAAAATTTTTTACTTATGTTCACACAAAATGGGACTAAATCAAGTGTAAATTACCTGGATTTGTCAATGCCCTGGGAATGCCGAGCCCAAAGGCATTCATGTGATTCGGGGTTGTAGCAAAACCTGGAGGTGGCGGCGGGAGGCGGGGTCTCTGCGCAGGGGAGGGGCCGTTAGGTGGACTTGCTGCGAGTGCTAGTCCATCCAACAGCTTGGCACAGCCAGAAACCGAAAGGTTCGGAAGCAGCCTGCAAAACAGACGCAGTCATCAAATTTCCACAAACAAAAAATTATGAAATGAAGATTAAATTTATTTTCTACATCACTTCTTCCTACACTCTAGCATTACTATATGCATTCTCCCTGCACATGCATGTGCAAGCACTAAATATACATAGACTGTATAGTCTATCCCATGAATGAGTGCACTTTTCTGACAATTCTGTTGGCACCGAGTTATGTGGTACTTGATAAATTAGACGTAGTTTCTAAAATAACACTTGGGATGTCAAAAAAAGTGGACTTGTTCATGGGATAAACTATATAGAGAAACCTAAGATTCTAAATAATTTTTTCAGCCAATTTACCCTCGCAAAATATTCTTACCACAACCATGATTTCTTCTTACCAGTGGACTTAACGCATAATTTTTTCACGTACAGTACATAGAAATTTCTTTTGAACACTAAAGTGAATATTTAAATCCTCGTTTCATTCCAAGGTGAAAGAAAACCACTTTGCATTAATGTGGTTCCACTGCAGTAAAACTCGACCATGGCAGGAAGGTGGAGCACATGAAACTTGGCACGTTCTCCCCCTTCATGGCCAGCCTTGTGGTAATAGCACGGCCATACTTGCGCACTGCCACCAAATGCAATTACGTAGAAGGCGTTAAAGAGAGTGCCTGGTGCAACCTTGAAGATATAGTGCACAGTAGATGATATGTTTGACCAGATTGGACGGTTTCAGATGTTCCCTTCTTCCTGTGACGTACACACCAAAGCGTAAGTTCCTCATCACTAGTAGTCCATGTTCATAACAATGTTCAAGAGGAGATAATATTATACACTTACAAATTAACCAAAGATAAACCTTAAGGGCACCGTCTACCACGCACTTTAAATGTGTCAGTGCTTGTAAACATCATTGTTTTCTACGAAACTATTCCACGCGTGCCCATTGTGCCAATGTACAAAAAGAAATACGTATATTAAAATCAGCGTTTTTAAGCCCTCCAACAAAGTGAAAAACTGCCTTTCCAGACTGCCATACTTCAAACTGTACTAACAAGATGTGAAACTCTGATATATATGTACATGCACTGAACTTTGCTACAGACTATCCACCAATAAAATTATAGGTCGCAGCGTAACGTCCCATTGCAAAAAATGGTTCAGCGAGAACCTTGCAACCTAGTTCAGCGCTTGCTAAAGGTAATGCGGCATGTGAAGCACAGTACTAGGTCACCCTTACAGCTCAGTACCCTTAATGTGAAAATATAATTTCTAGTGCCAAGCCAATACCACTTATTGCTGATACCTCCCATTTAGATACTGTATCTCAGATACCACCGAACCTTCATGCAGATGCCTCTCATGAGATAAGAATATGACAGAGGCTCAAACGTAGCGCATTTACAGCTGTTAGAACACGAGTTGTTGCAACTGTAGTAATTTATCAATGTGGGCTTGAGGTAGTCACAATGATATGCTGTTTTTTTTATAGAATAAATAAATCCAGTTTGTGCTTTCTTTGCTTTGAATTATGGATTTAAATTTCCTATCCTCGAAATTTTTAATGCATGTAACAGACATCTGTAGAAACTGCATAGCCAAACTGCCGCACTAGAAGAGCTCAATGTATAGAGAAAAGATTGCAGGGTAGTGTTGGAGTTGTGATTATCTACGAGACGTGGAAGTGAGTATTTTTAGACACTCCTGACATCCGCCAAACCATGTCACCACAGGAAGAGAGTAATTAACAGGGATATGACAGTCATTGTTGTACTTCCTCTGTGGCAGACAAAACTATACGTTAGGTAGAGTCATGCAAAAATTTATTATTATTTTCGAATCATGTAAATACATCTTAATAATAGCCACTGAATATGTCGCACTGCACAAGGTAAAATACCGTTATGTCACTTTTTGACATTTTTTCAGGAGAGCAAAAACAAAGTTAACAACACCCTTAAAAATCATAATTAATATATAATAACTAAAGTGTGTCATTTATGTATTCCAACATTCATTGTCAATAAACTAAAAGCTTTTCCTCTTCTACATTTCATTTTGCGATTAGGTAATAACTCCTGTAAATAGTGTGATATCACTGATTTTCTGAGTTACAATGTTTTTCCACGCTGTGTATAGAAATTGAGATGGAAGTTACCATGTTTCATATTGATATGTGTATTGTTTTTTACGTAGATTATCATACAACGTGTAAAGATATTATTTTGTACGTAACATAGATTTCATAACATATTGTTATAATAAACAAAGATAATCAATATAGAAGTAGAAGGATCACACAAACAATTCGCCTTATGTTACAGTGTTAAGAGACATTATTGTGAAATACATGTCATAACATATTGTTAGGCTATAAATACAAAGACAGCAGTAAGTGTTACGAAGATTTGCAAAATTACATTTCCCATTTCCAAAGAACAAAATATAATTCACTAAAACATTTTGACAGGAGCAACAGCGTAGCCCATTAATGTCTCACAAGTAGTCTTCTTCGGAATCACTCACATAAGGAACTGGCTGCTCAACATGTTTTAGAGTTCGGTAAAATTCTTGATAAGGACAGCAACTTCAGATACTAGTACTTTGCATTAGAGATAGGTATTTTGTCTCGATAAGCCAGCTGAATAACAGGAGATTTTCTTGGGCGCCCTTTATTAGTTGTAGTAAAAAGTTCATGGTAATCTTGGTCGAAACCACACCTGAAAGAAATTCTGTGGGGGCTTGCAGCAACAGAAAATTCCATTACTTGAGTCCAATTTATTTCTTCACCTTGGGAGTCTATCGACCAAGTCCTGTTATTCACTAGAGGTTTGAAGTCAAAGAATCGGCTCTGATCCATTTCCGTCACTATGTAAGGCTGTCCAGTCACTTTAGCATATCTCACAAGCATGTACCAGTGTTCGGGTGTGTAAATCTGTATTCCCTTCTTCCTTCTTTCAATATATGAGTGAATAAAATATATTTTCCCATTAACTATTTGTTGCTCCACTATAGAATATTTTACAAGAAAACTACCATCCACGCAATCTTCAAATATGATGCTAGTATAATACAGAGTGTTTGCAGAAAAAGATCGTATTTCCACATAGAATACTTTTCCGTGCAAAAATTAATGACTTTTGACATGCGATAAAAAAACGACTGCCTACAACTATAACAATACTGGACAAAACCGCTTGATATTTGTGTCACAACATAGATATTAATGTGCGTTGTAAGGTACACATGAAAACTAAAAATAGCCAAAAATGGACTTACGATGTTTTTCCTTGCGGAGTGCGATGTTATCATTCTTAAAATAAAATAAAAATAAAACAGTAAAATACTTGTGTGATAACCAAATGGCAAAGTGTGCTATAGTGTCACAATCTGGATAATACACCTCAACTAGAAACTCAATGATCATGATCTCGCTGTGTAAACGAGCACAAGAATTTTAATTACAAAATGTGTATACAGTACGGTAGTTGAAACTGTCCTTTGCCATTCTCCTCGTTAAAAAGCTGTGTGTTCAGTATTTTGAAAATGCCTAAATGTTGTGCCCATCTATGTCGGAAATATATTACTGCATTTGGAATATTTTGGAAGTACTGGCGCATAAGTGAGCAGTTTCAATATATACCCTCTTTTTGTTTATAGCACTTACTACTTATTTTTCCTAATATAAATTTCATTTCCCCCATCCCTCTCCCACAAAATTGATATTAACGGAGGAACAACCCAAAATATATATTATGTACTTTTCAACAGTGGAGGGCAGCTAGCACAGCACAAATATAACATGACAATTTGTGTAGCCTTTTATTATTTGCATCAAAATGAAATGGAGTGGATAGAAAGTTGTTACCATTTAACAGTAAGGTTTACAGTGCTGGCGATGTAGTGGGGTAGCTGCTGGGTGAAACGCCATCGACTGGTGATACTGATTGAATAAATATACTGTCCCTGTCCGGGCAGTCAAATGTATGGTACTAGTTACATAAACTGTCTCCTTGATCTCGTAGTTAATTTTAATTAACGCGGTAGCTGGGGAATTCTAAATCTGAGAGGGTTGATTTTTCTCTGTTTCGGATACACTTATGAGTAAGACGATTACATGTTTCTCAGCAATAAAAGAACACTTTTCTTTCCATTCTATTTATTCCAACTGGTAAATTTGAACATTGAGTGTTTACAACTCACTTTTCCATGGACAGCACGAACAAGTTAAAACTGAAGTTCAGGCATGTTCTCATTAGCAGTTAAATGTAAATTTATTAGAATTCCCAATTAATATACTGGGTCTCTCAGTATAAATCCTTAAAACACCTCACACACAATTAATTTGGAATATACAATTAACTATAGTTAGAAAATAAATTTATCAAAACAGTGATGTATTAGAAATGAAGACACTGAAATTATATTATGATATATATATAATTATAAAAACTGATGGGTCTATGTGCCAGTGCACGTCACATTAAGGATGATGGAAACGAGTATGGAGCAGGGGCGGAATGCATATGAAAAGGGAGTAACGAAAATCAGCAAACAGACAACGTCTGCAACGTGCACCCCAAACAAAAATTGTGAGCAACCCCAGTTGGAATCTAACACAGATCTGTGTTGTGGTAGGCATACCTGACCACAACACCACCATCTGTGTCACAAATTAGCTCGGTGATTTTTTTCCCCAAGTCAAGTCAGGAACACAATGGTCACAGTGTTGCAGCTTTACACAAGGGCAGGAATTAAGGAAAGAATCTATCATGGCCTTAAAAGCATCACCCAGCATTTTGCCTGGAGCAATTTCAGGAAACCATGGAAGACCACAATCAGGACGGCGTAGTAGAGAATTGAACCTGGGTCATCCTGAATGTAATATGTTACCGTATTGTCATCATCCTCTGATTTTTTTCAGATGTTTAGTCAAATTATTCAGAAGTATGCTATGCCCCAATAATATGTGCCAAATATGAATTGAAGAGTGGAAATGCTAAAGGAACTAAGTGCCAAAAAAAGACCAAATTGAATTTCTTGTATCAAAATAAACTAGGTGTCTATGCCAATATACTACTGAAAGATTACATCTCAATGATTTTCCCCGACAGATTTTGTGAGGACTTAAAGATCGCCATCCCCATATGTACACAGGCTCTTGCAGCCCTGTTTTTTTGCCTTTCACGTGAAAACATATTTTTGGCACTTAGCTACTTTAGCTTTTCCACTCCACATTGTCTTTTTACAGTAAACCCCCAATTTTACATTCCCCTGAATTACATTTTCCCCTTAAATACACAATTTTTCCTGGTTCCCATTATTTTCCCTATGTTAACAACACATTGTATTCCTGCCATTTACACTTCAGTTGATACTTACTTCCCGTGATTTACACTTATTTTTTAATGAAGCTTGTAACATTTATCCCCGCACTTACGAATTAAATGTAGATATCGTGTAAAAAAGATTAAATTTCAATACAGAGAAATCTGTAGACTGTTACACGTACAAAAGTTTTAAAAGCAGAAGGGCAATTTAGTCAACGTTAGTAATATAAATCACGCTTTTTCTTAACTCTTTTGCTGCGGGATAATTTTTTTATTATGCCCAAGTAAATGAAAATTAAAAGAATTTTTTTGTAAATTTTTATTTTTTTAGTTAACCTCAAGTGAGAAAACCACGTATCTAATGTTTACAGAGTCATTAAATTCAGTGTTTGACTAAAGTTGCATGTTGCAGTTAAGCAATATTTTGTATATTCCACTATAGTCGAATGTCGCAGACACGTGCATGCATGTTGATGGTAAACAAAATTTTTTTTGTTAGACTATTAATTATACTTTAATTTTACTTATAAAGACTTTTTGAGGTCATATATTACATTTGTGCTGTAATTATGAATTAACTTAAAACATTATTAGTTAATAGATGTTTTGTTGTTAGTTATTGCTGTTTCCCTCCATTACACTATACCCTCGTTTACACCATTTTTCATATGTCCCTTAGAAAGTGTAATACAGGGGTTCTACCTACAATATGACAGATTTAAAAAATGACACACTGTGGAGAAATAAAAGTGAAGTACAGTACACCCCCTACATTACACTTTCTAAGTGACAAATGAAAAATGGTGTAAATGAAGGGAGTGTAAATGGAGGGAAACAACAAAAACTGTAACAAAACATCTATTACTGTAATTATAAATTTCTGTAAGTTAATTCCTAATTGCAGCACAGGTGTAAGATGTAACATGTGATCTCAAAAAGTCTTTGTAAGTAAATTATAATCAATATTCTAGCAAGAAAATTTTATTTAGCACGAACATGCTACTGGACGTAGATTTGAGGGGAAAGTAAAATCGTGGTTCTACTGAATACATAAAATGACAGCCTAATACAGAAGTCAAAAACATGCTACTACATAGTTAAACTAGTGTGTCAGTGCCTTCCAATATATTGTACTCTGCTTCTTCAAATGGATTACATTTTGATCTGCTTCCAGTGGGTAGTTTACATTGCAAAACTGAATTAGTGTGAAGGTAGGGCACAATAAAATTGTGATTTTTAAAACCCTGCTTACTTCCCAATCTTCAGTCACTTCATTTTCCAGTTGTATAAGCCATTGTAGTTAGCCTAATTAAAACAAATTTTTTAAAAATTGGTGCAGGACAAATCTAAGAACTGTGAGGGAAACAATCCATGGCCCATGGCCAGTAAGATGTCTGTCAGGAGTCAAGTGTACTGGACTTTTTACTAGTTGCGCAGAAACATTAAAAATGCTTAGTTATGTTATTGAAGCTATGCCAAAGTGAAAAAAAGTGTGAATTAAGTCTTACTATATGTTGTGTTTACTGTGGTAAAAATAAGTAAAACCCCACTCGTATGTACAGATTTTCGCGAACAATAAAAAAATAAAATAAAATAAATAAATAAAAATTTTTGCAAATGAAAATCAGTCACAGAGATCTATTAAAACGTCGTCATAAGTCACAATACCGTATGTATAAGCAGTATAGGTGTACAAGTTCAGCCCTCAAATAATGTGTTTCACGATGAGAGCAGCAAAAATGCATGAACAAACATTGCTGCAGGTCGCAGAACGCGAGCTGGGTCATTAACCTGCAGCCAGCTGTTTCTCAGAGTGGCATCCGCTTCTCTCTCTCTCTCTCTCTCTCTCTCTATATCTATCTCTCTCTCTCTCTGGTGATATCTGTGTGGCGAGATGCACCATGTGCTGCTCGTCACAGCTCATGCTCCGCCCATCGATGCCGCTGCCTGCCAATGTCGGCACTGGATGGACATCACACGCGACAAAAAAAATTATTGTAACAGCCATTTTCCTCCTCTTCTCCCCCCTTAACCCGACCAAGGGCACCATTATTCATAGTGAGGAATTACTTGCTACGTGTACGTTTTCAATTTTTTGGCTTTCTTCATGGACTGCGATTTTGATTACAATTGAATCAGGAATTTGCAAAAGGTTCCAAGTCCAGGCGAGCAAATTGTTGGGAAACAACAAAAGACTGGTCATTGTGGATCTGGGAATGAAACAGGTTATCAATAACAGATAACTTTAAATTATAGTGTGTGTGGAATAATATGAATCATAATTCACATAGATAAGATTTGTTATTTATTTTTCATAAATTAATGAATTTAGAGGACTTTGTTCCTTTTGCAAATCAGGCAACGTTCATTCTAACAATGGCACATAAATCATAACATCTTGAGTAGATATTAGTGCAATGTCGGTACATTCTAGTGAAAAACTATTAATATGATACATATAAACATATTTTGCAAATACACCACCATCTGGTACTTTATACCTATAAAGCAATGTTATGTATTACACTATCAGAGAAAGCGTAATGTCCTTGGTGTAGATTATTAGAACCTTGGTACATGCTAGTGGGAAAAAAAACTACTGAACAACATGGAAACAGATTCTACAAAGACAGTAATGTAAGTCATAAAGTAATGCACTGTTGGCACATTCATGGACATGTCTATTAGTTTGTGGCAGGACGCCAGTGTAGTATACTGCCGTAGAATATGACCACTTCACATACCGCGAATGGCTTCAAGTTTTGAATTTGTAATTATTACAGTTCCATTTCTGTCCTGGGAGCTGAAGATTAGAGGTATGAGTGAAGCTGTTCATGAACATCAACAACTCCTTTCAAATCAGATTTATAAACGAACTGGTAGTAACAGCCCTGTTTAAAGTAGTGAATCACAGAGCCCTTGTAACGTCCACATTATTTGTCATTAACAACAGATACCAAGTCTAGGACTTGGTACCATTTGCAAGTTCCACATATATTTACTAGTCCGTTTAACGTATTTTTTTGTGTAGGACTTGGTTTCTTTTGTTGCTGACAGCAAAGAGAACGATTTGGAGAGTCGAAATCTCGTATAATCTGAATTTTCTCAAAAAGTGGACTTGGTACCATTTGCAAATTCCTGATTCAATTACGGAGTGGAAAGTGTACATGTCAAAATATATTGTTTACATATCATTTCATTACAAGCCAAAAATAATTACGAGCCGTTTACACACACGTACACACTTTTTTTATTACTGATACTTTAATTTGCTAATATAATTAGCCAATTGAAAATGTTCAAAGTTTCTATAAAACTACTCAACAAATGTTTCCAAACATGAAACATGCAGGAAGTTTCACTGTTATCTTACCAAAAATAGTTTGAACAGTGATGTCACTGTAAACATTAGCATTACATTGTTTCCTGCACACCAAAACCAAATTTTTTGTAGTATTGTAATAATTTACTACGTATTAATTTAGCTTTCAAATTTCTGTACTAAGTTACTTCTAAAAATATTACAGAAAAGTACTTTTTTCTTTTTATCTTTATACATGTAGGCAAGTAAGCACTTGTTTACAAACACAATTTTGTTTTTTCTCACAAATCTAATAAGAGAAGAAAACCGAGAAGAAAAAACAGGATATTGCTGTAAGAACAGGTACAAAGTAACAAAAACTATGTTTTAAGAATGTTCAAGGTTACCAAGTAAAAATTGCTAAATTTTGATGCTTTTATAAATCAAGCAAAAAGGATTTCTATAACTCCTTGCAAATGCAAAATTACACACAGGCAAATGAATACCTAATTTAAAGAAACACTATTTGAAAATTATTCGAAAAAATTAATATTAATTTGAAAACTAGGTACTCAAACACTAGAACCACTATTCGCACACCCCTATTAATTTACTCTGAATTTTTTGGCGTACTAAGATAATATGTGTAAGAACACCTGCTTTCGGCTAAAAGTCTCTTGAAAACCTGATTGTATCCTCTTAGACCTTTTATAAATTTTTGCTCAAGGCCTACGGTGGTGAGGGGTGTTGCTATCAGGCCGAAATTTGGTCCTATCGGTTTGTACGGACAACTTGGCCGTACAGACAAATTTTGGGGAACAATGAGTGTCCGTAATTGGGGTTTGGCTGTACTTCACTTTTTTTCCCCATCTAGGATTACATGAAAATAAAAAATCACCTTCTTTAATGGTACTGTAATACATATGTGCGAGAGGTGATATGGTAATGTTATGGTCACATTTTAACATGTTAAATAAACACCGTGAAACAAGTGAGATTAAAGTGCATTTGTAATTTATCTGAATAAAATAGTGTGTGAAATAGCAAATAGTCAAAATAGTGTATTTAAAAAATTACACAGTGTAGTCTATCCATAGTGACAACGCACAATATGTTTTTATGCCGATCCATTTAATGAACATATGCCATGTACAACTATCATGCCTTTAAAAATTCGAAAGGTGGAAATCAAACATGTTCATTCCAAACAATCCAAAACAGAAAATGTAGGAAATTTTGTTGCACAGTTAACCATATCACATATTCAGTAGAACCCTGTTAAAATGTTTCTGAAGCGTCAGAAAAAAATGTTAACTTCATAAATAGGTAAACAGTTTTAGGGACCAAATGAAGGTAGCAAACCAATAAAAAGTAAGAGGGGAAAAAAATAAACAGTGGATAATGACATTGCAGGCTACAATGACATGCTCATAAAATTAAAGAATAAAAATTATTTGTACTTTAAAAAAATATATTGAATTTTTTAAAGTTTTATCTTCAGCTTCAGCATTTTTTTTTTATTTAAATAATTTTTATTCTTTAATTTTATGAGCATGTCATTGTAGCCTGCAATGTCTTTATCTACTGTGATTTTTTTGAGTTTGGTATATCGGTTGGTTTTAGTGTAGTCATTAAAACGGAAACATGCAAAATATGACTTTAACAAGCCATTACACGAAAACTATGAGAGATAAAAAAAATGTCATAAGAGCCAAATTTAGTAACATTTTGTGTCTAAAATAAGAAAAAAAAAAATATCTGGTACAAATATAAAATACAAAAAAAAAAAAAAAAATGGCGATGAAAATTGCGGTAGACCTCATCCTTAAGGATATTTAATAAGTGCTCAGTATATAACGAACCACATATAGTATACAAAACAAAGTATAATATAAAAACAAAGAAAGTGACTAGCTGATATAGAGAACTGAACATTCAAATGAATGAGCAGCATTTCCAGGTTAACAATAAAAAT
>PNEQ01091313.1:0-18902 GCA_003012365.1 Medauroidea extradentata | reverse complement strand
GCGAGTTGGTAAAACGTAGGCATAATTATTAATTGTGACTACTAATTTATGTTATTATTCACTGAAATTAATCATACAAAGTACATTTCTGCAGTTTTTTGTTAGTTTTTGCATGAGTAGTGATTCTTGATAATTACCTATAGGTCATTCAGAATAAAGTGAGCACTAAAGATTTAACCTTTGAAAAAAATCGCTAGCCTTTACTGCATATAAGTTACCATTAGCAAGAGTTACTTTACTGCTTGTATGGTTGGTAGCGATTCCATCACATGTAGTTCCGTGTATTTTCCTATTTGAATACAACATTAGTGAAAGAACATCAGATGAAATCGGCCTCTCTGTATTTAACATACTTCAAAATATTTACTTATGATCTTATTGACATTCCTACTTACAGTATAATTAGACTCAATTGGCGCGAGAAGAATGTGACGCTATCACCGACCTCAGATCGTCTTGCTCCGCGTTTCAGACAGTTCAAAATTCCACTGACAGGTCGCATCAGAGTTAGGTTCTCGCTGTTTTGTCACCGGTCAGCCAAGTTGCATCATTTGCGCGTGTTTGTCCGTTGTGTGTATATACACATTCAAAAGTATTGGAAATTACTACGAATATCATTGCCAAATGATGTGAAACCATCTGTATTCTATAGGTTTTAAGTTTGCCAGACTAGAAACGACATACTTTTTATTTCACATATTAAGAAAATACGTAATTATAGTTTTTGAAGTGCGTCGTCGTTGTTCGTAGCAGTAGAACTGAACGAAACTTGAGTACTCGAATTGCGTGTGTCATGTCTGAATTTAATGGCGGTTTTTAGTTACAAATCCAAATAAAATATGTCCGCATTTACGAGATTCGTAACGGCAATAGTGCGTGTTGTATAAATTAGTCGAGGGACAGAAACCAGTATGGTAAGACGTTAACTTGCAGGTATTTATAATTAAGACTACTTTTCATTATATCTTATATTCAGCCCCCGTGCATTTAATGAGTAGATATTGTAGATAAAAATTTATCAGAGCAGTTTAATGTAGTTGTAAACATTGCATGACACTGTGTAAATAAAAGCACGTGACATTATTTATGTTTACATTCGGCGGAAAGATATAAACTGGCAGGAAATAGAAATTAATCAGGGTTTTTTGTGTGTTCACTTTATTCCGAATCAACTATATCAGAATTATTGAAATATTTGGCAGGGGGCTGACATGTTAAAATAAGTTACTTGGCAACATAAACATGCAGTCTGTATGCTTATTCCTACTGTTGTAAACACAACAGAAGACAAACACAATGCAATGAAAATGCTACATACCTACAGATCCGTCCAATGGAACAGGAGTGTCAACGGTTGTGGCACTGGATAAACCTGTCACAGCATCCATCAATAACACAGGATCTGTTTGAAAATAACAAAATATTTAAAGCTGCACCGTGTTTTAAACTGCTAACTTAAAAAACACAAAATGTATGAGGTTTTGTTAAAGCTTAACATAACTAGGTACATGTCATAAATCCAATAGGTTGACTAAAGAATTTGAACTAAACAATTTGTAAAATATATTTTGTTTTAATTTTGGAATAGGCCTAGCCTTACAATTTACACAGAGCACCTTTTGTGGAATTAAAAATCAATATAAATGAATGTTTTGCAGGCCTTACGTTTGTGATATGCAGAAATGGCTAAAATATTCAATTGAGCAGAGTACCAAAAATGTATAAAGGGACAAAGGTTAATATACTGGTATAGTTTATTAAACATATAAACACTGAAAAATGTACCGAAAAAAGTATTGTACATCTACGTGATTCACTACATGCGTACCTGGCAATTCCGAAGGTGATACACGAATTTCATTGTTCCTTTTTTCTGGCAATCCCAACGTTGGAACAGAATCTGCATTTAGCCTTTTGGTACCAGGGCTAAAACAATCTTCTGCAAAATGTGAACTGCAAATTTTGTAGAGGGAATAAATTTTTTCGTTTGTCAAATCAACAAACATCGGTGACGCTATTTCACGTTTCCATTCCTCGAAACTGACAGAATCCGACAACACAGGAAACCTGCCTTACAGATGTTCGGTCTTCACACATTGGCACACAACAATTTCTTGAATACACCATTTTCAAATTATATATATTACGTTTAACCTCAAATACGAACAACGCTGCGCTTGGTAGCCATTTGCAAAAATTTGAAGCACAGCGCACGCACACATGCATGCATACATACACGATGCTAGCGCTTCTAGCGGCTGTATCACAAAACATTTTTAATGGTCAACGTAGCTCCATAAAAGATAACAGGCCGTGCATAAATTGGTGAGAGATTCTATGGTTGTGTCGTGTTTGACTGTTTTGACGTTGCCGCTGGATACTGTGTTCGAATCGGGTTCGAATTTTGTATCTTGTGTTCGCATATAAAGTGCTAATATTTCGTCTCAGGTAAAAATACCATATTTTAACTACTAATTTGATCAATGAAATGTTTAGAAGTAAATTTTGTATGTAGAGTAAAATACACGAATGATTGGCGAGACAGCGTAATGTCAAAACCTGATACGCCGTACCGTAGGATTAGATGCTCTTTGCGCCATACGTAGCAGTAGGGGGCCTATAGACATAACCGCACACGCATCGTAGAGCAGTGGCGGATCCAGGGGTGGGAGTGCCTAGGGGGCCTGCCCCCCCCCCCCAAACCAGCGAGTAAATCTACCAAAACTAGTAACTTATTAGCTATAAAATAGATTTATTATTGCATTCTAAATGGAAGCCTGGAACAACTTACAACTTAATTAGGCTAATTGCATTGTAAGTTGTTGCAGCTTGTAGCTAATAGCAGCATCCAGCATGGCTGGAGAGGGTGAAATGAGCGATACGGACGATGTGGTAGCAAGAGTTGGCTGGTAGAGCCGGTGTGCTGTTTAACGTTTTCATTTGTTTTGTAGTGTTGTGGAAGTCGTCCGCGCACTGCGCTGCAGTAATTTGAAACTATAATTTTATGTGGATGCAAAATATTACCTTCCGTGGGTATAAAGACGATGGTTCCATTTACCTTCCAACAGCGGAAAACAATTGTATCGTCAGCAACGAAGGAAATTTTCGTGAGCTTTTACTATTCCGGATAGCTGCAGGTGATACTGACCTGGAGAAACAGCTAAAAACGTTTATGCTAATGAAACATATATGTGTAAATCCACACAAAATGAACTCAAACTTTTAGAAAATAATCTAAGAAAGGGTTCGCCAAGCAAAATGGTTTTCATTAATATTTGATGAAACAAATTATGCATTTCGTAAGGAACAGATGAGCATTTCTGTCAGATATGTGCACGAGAATATTTGTAGGGAAGATGTTTGGTCTTTTATTGATTGTTACAAATCAATCGGGTCTGAAGACATCTAAGGAGAAGAGAAATGTCTATCTGGAAAAGCTCTCGCTCACATTGTAATAGACATTTGCAGAAAATATTCTCTTGACTTGGAGCAGAATTGTGTTGGTGTCATATCAGATAATTGTGCAGTTATGGCATCGGAAATGAAAGGTGCTGTTCAAGAGATATGCAAAATTGCGCACAATGCAAAATGTTGCCCTTGTTTGAACCATACCCTAAACAACTCTCTTAAAAAAACTAACAATGTCATACCTAGTCTATTGTAATTCTGTAGCCAAAATGAAAGAAATTATTTCCTTCTCCAATTCGTCTGCAAAAGTAACTGCAGTTTTTTTGTAATTTACTTGATTGAGCGTTTGCAGGTCTTTGTGAAACCATGGTGCAAGAGAAACGTGATGGCATAATTCAGTTTTGCACAATGCTGCCTAAAGTGTGTGAAAATCTGGAAAAACTTACGAAGTGTACCAATTGTCCCGAAACTAGCACAAAGGCACATGAACTTATTAAATGTGTCACTGACAGTGAATTCATTGTAACAACTTTTGCTTTGAGTGAGGTTTTAGGCACAACTCTTCCATTAAGTAGACTCTAATCACCTACACTTGATGCTCTATCTGCTATTAACGCACTAAAATATGTTCTTTCAGTTTTGGAGAAAATTAGATAGGTTGAAAACTCTTACTTTAAAAGTATATTTCTCAAAGTGGATGAAATGGCCAAGTTGCTCGATGTAGAAACATCAAGACCACGTATACCTTGGAGATCCGTGTATTTGGAAAACCCTTCTAGTACCGATCAAGGACCAGAAGCATTTTTCAGGACTGCCATTTACATTCCCCTTCTCAATAATGTGGTTAATGACCTGCGGAATCGTCTTCCATCAGAAGTCATGGAAAATTTTGACCTTCGATGGCTTATGCCTTCCATCATAATCAAAACCTTAAAAGAGTCTACAAATACGTCGGAGGCAAAAAAAGAAACTTCAAAAGCGAATTGCAAAGTTGTCGCAAGTATACGAGCATGTTTTGAGTTTGAGTAACTGTGAAATTAGTTTGGAGCCAGAGTACACTATATGGCTGGAAAAGTGGCTGCGAGTGAACACAGAAAAAAGTGACATTCCGATCACCGCTTTGGATTTGTTGAAAGTTACTGATCAGGACACGTTTCCAGCAATACACATCCTTATAAATACTTTGGTTGCATTGGCAGTGAGTGTGGCAACAGCAGAGAGGACATTTTCAACTTTGCATCACCTAAAACCTTGGCTATGTAGGCTACACGAACTTCAGAAGAGAGACTTAGCGGGCTGGCACTTCTACATATCCTCTATAACGAATCATTCCTACAAGGCTCTTTTCCAACTTTATGGAAGTACGTACTCAAAAGTTCTACCCCTACATAAAAAAGGTCCTCGTGACCTCTTATCGTTCTGTTCTTGGACCCTTACTTTTCCTTCCATATGTAAATTACTTATCAAAAAGTGTTAGTAGTGGAAAAGTTGTTTTAGATGCTGATGACACAAATTTATCTATACATGGGGACAACCCTTTAAGCCAAAATGAGAATATTAAAATCCTGACTAATGACATCCTGGACTGGTTCAGTACAAATTATTTAACTTTCAACAATTCAAAAACTACGTGGCTACACTTCAAACTGAAACAGTATAATCAACAAAGGCTAGAAGTGTCAATTAATGATGACAATATTACTCAGTCAAACACAACAAAAATCCTAGGTGTACATATAGATGAGAATCTTAACTGGAAACCTCACATTACTAATTTATAAAAAAAAAAAATTAGCGCAGTGCTTTTTGCTGTAAGAACAATCTCTAAACTAATTAATATGGATGCACTCAAAATGGTTTATTACAGTTATGTTGAACCACACTTGAGATATGCCTCCAAAATATTTATATTACAGAAAAAAATGGTCCGTATAATAATGCACGCCAAAAATCATGTTTCATGTAGGCCTAAGCCTCTCTTTAAAAAGTTAGGTATTTTAACTGTACCTTCTTTATACATTTATTAAATACTTATTTTTGCACATACTCAACTTAAAGGAATACAGAACTCTAGTTTCCATAACTACTCTACCAGGACAAAAAATAATCTTAATGTACTACAACACAACACCAAACAAAATGTTTTGCAAACAGTTCAAGATACTCAGCAATATATTTATATAACAAACTTCCATCTCACCTCAAATCAGCAAAAAACTTAAGTTAGGTGAATTAAAAAAAAAAACTGAAAGGCATGCCACTGGACGTTAATCTGTATTCAATAAAGAAATTTATGGATGGAAAAATATCCGGAGTTTGTGAATTGTAATCTTAAAAATTAGGTTAAGGAGTTCTGAATCTCTTATGTTTTGTGTAAATCTCCTACTGGTTATGTTTTGTGACTTTTATCTCTTGTGCTACTGTGATGTAAGTGCTGTGTGCTATTAAATTGTATCTGTGTGTGTGTATGTATATATATTATATATATATATATATAGTGTGTATATATATATATATATATAGTGTGTGTATATATATATATATATAGTGTGTGTATGTATATATATATATATATATATATATATATATATATATATATATATATATATATATATATATATATATATATATATATATATATATGTGTGTGTGTGTGTGTGTATATATATGTGTGTGTGTGTGTGTATATATATGTGTGTGTATGTATATGTGTATACCTACCCTAAGTTTGTGAATTGTAGTAATCTCCTAGGAGTTTATGTTATATTTGTGACTTTTATTTCTTGTGTTAATGTAAGTGTTGTGTGATATTGAATTGTATTATGTACAGACCTTTGACGAGTCCTATGCTACGTGTACCATTGCTGTAGTACAATCTGTAGTCTACTGGACAATAAAAGAATTGAATTGAATTGGGATATAAAATTGATGTGGAGAACATTATTGACAGATTTGGAAAGTGTAAAACAAGGAAGTTAGATTTTATTTTGTAAATTCTGTGTTGGATATTCTTTTCAGTTGTGTGTGTTTTAGTTTGTTTTGTATGCACCTGTGAACCAAAATTCACGTTGCAATTCCTTCAGCATTTTTTTACTGGGCTGAGTCTGTTGTCTCGAAAATTTTAAACAATATTATTGTTTGAAATCTTTTTTTACATTTCTTAAGTATGATTCTATTTAATTTTAACTGTTAAATTAAAAAGAAAGCTGTTAAAAAATTAGTTTTTATTGATAGTGCATGTTGGATTTGTCTTGGGGGTATTTATAAGCAGCAAAGAGTTTTTTCTGTCATTCACGTGTCATGTTCTGTTCTGAATTATAAAGATGTGTGAAAGCAGTTTGTCAGTATAATTTTACCATTATAAATATAACAATTTCTTAAAGCAGTATATGCAAATTGGGTTCGAAAACTCTTTAATAGCACCATTTTGCACCTTAAAATCCACATTTTCCCGACCCCCCAGTTTTGGCTTGGGATATGAGCATTTCAACTTTTTAAGCCATGGCCACCCGTCCAAATCCAAGGACTGGATCCGCCCCTGTTGTAGAGCCCAGTACCGCCAACAAATTTGTTGTACATGAAAGTAAGCGCTAGCAAGCTCTCTGGTACCCTACCAGATTGTTAAGTTCACACGTCTACTTGAGGCTTTTGTTCAAGGAGGAGTAATTATTAAGCAGTGCTACGTGTGTACCACCCAAACTATAGATTTTAACAGGCATAGTTCATTAATGGAAAATGTTTGCTTAGGTAAACTAACGAAAAACGTAAAGTAATTACTTGAATCAGTTTTGTTTGCGTATTACTCTTACCTGTACAAGAAAATAAAAGTTTAAATAGAACCGTACCTATCCCAATATAGCTGTTGTAAAACTCCTAATATGCTATCCAGTAGTTTCCTCGCTGGCCTTTCACGTATTACAAGTTTGTTGCAAGTCGAGGTGAGCAAGATGGTGTATATACCTTCATGTATAAGAAAAATGCAGTGTGTACTGGGCTCAATGTATTGACAGATTTCTATCCCTCGTATGTACTTATGGTGCTTAGACAGTGGTACATTGTATTGTAGCAAGGGCGTGCCTGGCAGGGGAGATGTGTGGGGGACAAGTCCACCCGCTTATAAAAATTATGTAAGGTGGGGGGATTGTCCCCTCCAAAAAATGTTGATTTTTACTTCAAAAGTGATTTTACTCTAAAATTGATTCAAAAAATGTATTTTATGCCTTTGTAACACACTGCAGGATAGTGTCATCTCATGTAGAAGGGTCGTTAATGAAATGAACTGACCATGCGGCAGCCAGTTACATCTCACATTGTCTATAACCTTGTGGCCCTTCGCCAAGCAATAATGTTGAGTTTTTTATCCTCAACTTGACTGACTAAATTATGCTCGGCACTGTTCACGGATTCTCGTACTTTAGTAGAATTTTTGTTCATAATGATTCACCTGTGGTTGTGTTATGTTAAGCAACTGTCATATTTTTAATCTGTGCGGATAATTCTCAGTGGTCAAATTTTTACGTCAACCTATTTGTGACAATTTAGCTGTGAGGTTGTAAGCGTGCCACTCCACAACGGACGAATGGTGAGGGCGGGGGCACTTGACAATAGTGTCCACTATCAGATGTAAGGCCCTGATCAGGTGATGTGCGTGACTCAAGCCATACGTAAAGGGGTTACATTTCTGGTGGCCTTGTTAGGCACATACTTGGCACCTGAGTGATGCCTTTGCGTGCGACGTGCCGCCATACTCCCGTATACTTGTCACATCTGCTCACTTGTATTACAAACTGTTTTTTTTTCTGCAATCTAACTTTGCAGTGTTAGCTATCAGCACTCGCCATCAGTCACATCTGCTGTGTGATATTCTACCTAGTTACGCGAGAGTTAGTCTTGTCTCCAAACAGCCGCATTATTATTGACTTTTACTACATTTTTCTGTCAGCCGCAAAGATGTTCCTATAGTCTGTTTTTAACATTTCTCTTCTGAGAAATGTGACTAACAGCTCCATTGTGTTGACCTTAATCCCTTGTGGCAAATTAGGAAAGACAAGACCTCAACAATCCTGTTAACTGACCCTTTTCTCAGAAAGGTAATTGTCAAAATCTGGACATCTGACCTGAGATAGACTATACCTTGAGTTTGTAACTTCTTCAGTACCTTCTTTTTAGTTCCGTGGTAAAACACTACTTCTGAGAGGTCGTACCCTGTATCATGGCCTTATTTTGTAATTTGGTTTGTGCTCTTCTCCAGTAAAAAGTAAATGACTTATTTAAAAAATTTGTCTTTGTAGATGGTCTTATTTTTTAAGCTACATTTGATAACATAGTGCTAACAAAACAAAACTATAAACACAAATAACATAATTTTACTATTTAAAAAATATTGTTCATGTAAATAAATTATAATAATTTTTCATGTCTATTTTCAAAAATATTGCAGTGTGCTAATATCTAATTCCCCATATGAAGCAGAGAAATCTTTTAGTTCACTTCAAAGGCTGATAAGTTATCTCCGCAACACAATGATTAAAAAATCTCAACCATGTAGTCGTGTGCAACATTCACAGAAGATATATGGTAAATATCTAGTTTTGCTACTTATCGTGTACCCGCCATACTATTGATTTTAGACATACTTAGAGTTTATTAATGAAAATAGTTTCTAGTGACAGTCTAAGTAATCCTACGTAAAAAAAGTTTTTTTGTTAGGTTAGGTTTTTAAGGTTAACCTAGTTTTAGTTGGGTTGTTAGGTTAGTTTAAGTTACATTATGTTAGTTTACATTAGTTTGTTAGTTTAAGTTAGATTAGGTTAGTTTAAGTTAGATTAGTTTAGTTTAAGTTAGATTAGGTTAGTTTAAGTTAGATTAGGTTAGTTTAAGTTAGATTAGGTTAGTTTAAGTTAGATTAGGTTAGTTTAAGTTAGATTAGGTTAGTTTAAGTTAGATTAGGTTAGTTTAAGTTAGATTAGGTTATTTTAAGTTAGATTAGACTAGTTTAAGTTATATTAGACTAGTTTAAGTTATATTAGACTAGTTTTAGTTAGATTAGGTTAGTTTTAGTTAGATAACAAATTAACCTAAACTATCTTAAACTAATGTAAACTAAAGTAACCTAACAAAAAAAATTATGTAGGACTACTTAGAACTATTAGAAATATTTTTCATCAATAAAGTATATGTCTAAAATAGTTTGGCCGGTACACGATGAGTAGCTAAACTTGATATTTACAGAATTTTGGGTTTGACTTAAAATGTAGGCATGTTCAAATGGAACACAAGTAATTTTTTTATATATGTATATATTTTTATATGTACGTTTTATATATATATGTAACATATATATATGTCGTGGTACTTCTGAAATGTCTGCAGCATAATGCAAAAACAAACAAAAATAAATCAGTGCTCCCAGCTTATTGTTATTTGTAGAAAGTAGCTACTTATATAGTTATTTTGACATCATAGTTTTAATCTTGACATACCCGACTGCAAACAAAAAAAAAAAAAGAGGCAAATTGAAGGATTACAACAACCCTTCATAATATTAAAGAAATAGTAAAAAATTAATAACAATATTACTATCAATATTTACTTAATATATTGTTAAATATTGGTGACTAAAAATTGTTTTCCATAGTTTACTCAAAATGTGTTAAGAAGACTACCGAAATTACAAAAAAAAAAATTATGTAATAAAAGTATTACTACTCCTACCAGCGGTATATTTAAAGTTTATGCATTAAAAAACTGTTTAAATAGCCTCTATTTTACACTTTAAAATGAAAACTTTCCCATTGGAGGAACACCCCTTCCCCCTTTTTTAAAGAGGTGATCGACATATTGGCCTCTGGATATTGTACCTCCAAAGGTTAACTGCCGCTCATGCCTATGTATTGTAGTATGAACCACTAAACAGTGTATGCTTAGTTTTTACGGTTATGTCTCATGGTAGTTGTAGCACGGGCTGAGTCCTCTAGCAAGGATGCAACTTGACTCAGTCCTCGGAGTAGGGTTGGCAAAGAATAGGTTTTTTAAAAATTTAAAAAACATGCTTATTTGGCTTCAGATGTTTTTTTTCTTGTTTTAAATGGATTTTTAACGTACATTTTAAATAATTCCACGTAGTATCTGTGTTGAATTAACTGTGTTTTACACAGACTAATAATGTTTTACACAAACTAACATTTTACAAATAACTTATAAAGATTATTTAGCTGGAGTTGTATTTTATTTTATAATTTATTCCTATGTCTAGGAGCGAAGTATAATTGGGAGGAAATTTGTTAATATTATTTATGCAGGGGAATGTAATTATACATCTTGTTGTAGGAAGCCTGTTTCAAGCAGTTAATTTTCTGTTTGTCCATGAATTAATACATTACAGTGAACCCAGATGTTGGGAAGTTTTTTGTTTTCTGGGAAATTTCAGTAGTCAGCTGCAAAAAAAATTCTAAGAAAAATGAAATTTTAACATCCGTCATTTTCTGATTCTCACACTGGCAGTCATTGCAACCATCATTCAGGCCTACTTATTTTCTCTGGTTTTTCACTCTCTAAGTCAGTTTATTGAATGTTGTACATATAGAGAAAATAAATTTGTTTCTGTGTAAGAAACTGGAAATTTGTAAGAAAAATGTGGAAATTTTAGACAACCTAGAGAGAATTTGACCTCTTGTGATTTGGCAACTCTGTTATGTTTTATTGATGTGTGGGCAGCATTCCATTACTGCTGAAATTACTGAGCTTCTGCGAGCAGTATTGGGAAGTTTCAGTGATCAGTGGAAATAGTGTTTGTCTCAGTGAGAATAGTTTTGGAATTGTCAATACTGTAATTCATGAGGTTTTAAATACAATCAACTGATATAAAAGAACCATTTTGGCTTGAACACAATTGATTAAATTGTATTATATCCAAACACGTGGGTAGTTTATGAGTGCACAGTCATTATAACTTCTATTAATGTGTTTACTTACACAGACATATAGGTAGTTATATTGACCTAGTATTACTTTAGTCAGATTTTTGTGCATGCCCCACAGCCACTAAAATCCTGTAATTTATATCATCCGGCCTTCATAACATCCATAAGTTCTTCACTCCTTTTTTAAAACTCCCGCCATCACTTATTACACTGACACTACACAACCTCTGGAACTCCAGTAATCTCAGTACTCATCTAGCCTCGCCCAGGGTACTCAACAGAAAAACCAGCGGAAACAACTTGTAGTGACCTCAGCAATTTCGGAACTGCTACTGATGTTGCTGAGATCACAGAATCAGTGAAATCAGCAGTATCAGAATGCGGCCGTGGTGTGGTAAACGCTTTGACAACCCGAGGGAGTCATCTAGCCACTGGAGTATGTGGCTATACTACTATTTGAGGGCTTTGAGTCATGGTGAAAAATTATTAATTTCAATCACATAATGTAAAAAAAGGGTAGTAAAAAGTTGTTGGTGAATAAGATTGTGGTACACAATAAACAAGAGGCCTGAATTAAAAAAAAAAAAAAAAAAACCTTTTAAGACCTTTATAAGGTTTTTTTTTTTTTGGATTTTCTGAATTTTTTTTTTTGGAATTTTTCCAAAATTTGAAATTTTATTTTTGGTCACAAAAACCAATATGGGTACCAGGGAATGGTGATGTCACAACATGGTGGGTGGCTCCTCACCCCGGTTCCCTGTCTTAAAACATAAAACATACTGAAACATACTACTCAAAGATTTTCTTTAGTGGTAAGATTTGGCAATCCCCTGTTTTTGTTATTTTTCTTACAGTTTATACCTGTCACTCAGCAACTAGAAATTTTATATGATTAAAATTTTTTGTAATTAGTGGGCACTAGCGGTTTCCTTAAGAGGAGTCCTCGACTGGCGCATGGACGGCGTTGCAGCATGTCACACATATTATTTTTTATGCTAAACTGCTTAGCTTATTCATATTATGTTTACCTACAAAAAGAACACACACTTGAAACCATGCTTATATTTTTTCAAAATTGCAGCACACTTGTTAGAAACATGATATTCGGGCCTCTCAAAATGGCTAAAAACGGGGTTTTTAGACTGTTGTAACTCAGTAAATATCACCTGAATTCCTAAAGTGCAAAACGAGAGGCATGCGTTGGTCTTTACTTCATACTATTCAAAAATAAAATATTGGGGTCACCGCTTAAAGTCCTATAGTAAAAAGACTACAAGGGAAACCTTGCACGCAAATTTGGCGCGCTGCGAATAGAGGTGATATGCTTCTTGTCAATCGTGGGACACTGGCTCTTATCGCTATGCTGTTCCCACACATCGAAGGTGGACATTTGACACCGCGAAGGACTCCTTTTAAGGCCATGCTCTAGGCTAGTTTTTACTTTTTTTTAGCTATATTAGTTTTTAATGCCTAATTTAGAGCAGATATCAAAATCCTGTGTGGCAGTTTTGTTTAAAATATTCTTCCCCATGTTAGCTGAGTTTTTAAAAGCAGCAAATACTATGATTTTAGCTAATTATGTAATTAATGAAAATATAGAATTTACTTTTTAGTCAAAATCGTATAATTTATTGCTTTGAAAAAAGTATCTATCGCAGCAAAAACCATTTCAAACAAAACTGCCAGACAATATTTTGATACCTGCTCTCATTTAAGCTAAAAAAAATTATTATTGCAGGAACAGTAGAAACTACATGAAACTACGTGAAGTTCTCAAGGTATCCATGATTCTATGGATTAATTTAACAATCTAAATGAATTGAGGTTTTTTTTATAGCATTTCTGTTGAGAGTTTTGTAATTGAGTACACATTTTCTTTCAGTATCCATATTTGCATGGAGAGGAATTTTTGTGATGAGGAAATGGTGATTAGTTACAGGGATAGACTTTTCTTTGTTAGTGAGTGGTCAATTGGGCTGCTGGTTGACTTAGTCTCCATGGCAACAAAAGTGTTCCAGAATTTACAGTCACATTTATTAAAAGAATTTGGACCCTATGCTGAGTAACACTGCATTTATTAATAATGTGTAATGCACAAAACTTTGTTTCAGGAGTCGTGTTTTCATGGGTCATTGCAATGAGTACAGTGATTGTACCTTATATCTCCTGCATAAAGCTGAGAGGCTCCCCTATTCTGCCACCTGTGGTGAGTAACCCATCTGTTCTACGTATAATTTTAGTGACTCAACATCTTTCAGCCTGAATACTTTGTGATAGGATTTTCTCATGTCAAATGTTTGTCAGGGAAGTTTATATTTTACTATTGAATACATTAGTATAGTATACTATATATTGCATCCCTCAGATCTTTATACAGTATACATATATATATATATTTTTTTTTTACATATTTTACGGCCACATTTGAGCAATTCAATCAGTCCGTATACATTTAAGTCTTAAGAGTGCGTGGTAGGTAAATAAATGCTGAAAACGTCAATTGATTTCTACGCTTTTTTCGAAGCCAATATGGATAAAATACTCGATGACAATCCTAGATAAAGGTATTTGCCAACTTTACAAGTAAATATTTATCATGAATTACTAATTCATTAGGCCTACATGTGATCTGTTGTACCACAGTTAAATGCACAATGTTCTGGCATCAGAGATTGTACCTCAGGAGTTCGTAACACTGAAACAATTTTCTTTAAAATGTTGGCTAAAACTATTGTCTGGGATTGATATTGTTTAATTTTCCCAAATTGGCTTCAAGAAACTTACAGTTATAGATTAATGCTTTTAGCGTTGAATTATGTACTGCGTCCTCCAAGTGTATTAACTAGAGACTTGGCTTTAGGCTTCCTCTTCTGCTCGCAGAAATTTTTCATTCTGTCCGACCTGGCTACCCTTTCTTTGTCAGCAGTTATGGTGTAAATTTGAAGTTCAAATGTTTTCAGTTTGTTTTGTGTTTCTGTTTCTCAGGATCCTCTTCTCTTCTTTGCCTTCAATTTGTTTCATTGTTAATCCTAATTCTTCTAAATCATCTTGGACTTCTTTGAACCAATTGTTCTTGGTTTTATTTTTTCCAAAAATAGTTGAATAGTTGTTTTAGTAGCCTGGTCTCTGATAATCTTGATGTGTGGCAGAAAAATTCAACTCTCCTTTTCTGCATTGTGTCTGTAATTGACTCAGTTCCTCGGTATACCACTTCATTAGGCAGTAATTGCCATTGTCCATCTGCTTGGTGTTTTTTGTTTATGATTGTTCAGTTGATTCTTCTGTCTGTTTTCTGTAGTTTATCTGTTGTTTATTTGGTGTTTAACTTGAACAATTCACTAGTATAGGTAACTTCAGGTTTAACATCAGAGTGGTAGTGTTTGAATTTGGCATTTATCGAGCGAGATTTCTTCTTGTAGATTGGCCAAGTGAATCGTTTGACTTGTTTCAATTTTGTTGTTCTGTTTTCTGTTGACTCTTTCTCGTTTGAGTTCCAAGTTATAATCTCCCCAAGATACTTGAACTTATTTACATTCTTGTTTGTTATTGTTTAGGATGATGTTTAGTGTTTCAACCATGAAGGTTGGCATCATTTCAGTCTTTTCGAACTAAATTAGTAATCCGACTTTTGCTGCAATTTTTTTGAGGTCTTCAGTTTGAAATTCAGCCTCTTCAACACTATTTGCAAGCAGCGCAAGGTCATCTGTGAATGCCAGGCAATTGAGATTGATATTTTTGCCAATCTTTATGTTTGGTTGGCATTTTTTATTCCACTCTCACATGACTTTCTCCAATGTGCAGTTAAATAGTAATGGTGAGAGACCATCTCCTTGTCAAAGTCCGGATTTCAGATGATTCAAACAACTCGCCTCTGAATTTATCTTTCAATTTAGTATTTTTAAGGGTGATTCTGATGAGTTTGATGAGTTTCTGGTGTAATCCAAATTCCTTAAAAGGATTTGAAGTAATGACTCGCGATGTCTACTGTCGTACACTTTCTTGAAGTCAATGAAAGTGATGACTAACTTCTTGTTTCTAACTGATGTTTTGGAATCCACTTAAGACTGATGATTTGATCTGGACAACTTCTTCCTGGTTGAAATCCTCCTTGTTATTCCCCAAGTTTTTGGTCGAGTTGTTCCTGAATTCTTGGATATACTATCCTAGTCAAGATCTTATATGTGACATCAAGCAGAGATATCCCACTGTAATTATTGGGATCCAATCTATCACCTTTTTTGTGTATTGGGTGGATTATAGCTGTGTTCCATTCTTCATGCATGTTTTCAGAATTCCAGATGTCTACGATGTATTTATGGAGGTTTTGAAGGGTTTGTTCATTTGCGTTCTTCCGTAATTCTGCAACCAGTTGATTCTCCCCTGTTGCTTTGTAGTTCTTGATTCTTGAGCCAACCAATTGCTTTGATCACTTCATTAAACTTGGTACTATAACGTTTTCTAGAGGTGTTTAATTTTTTGGGGGTGTTTAATTTTTTGGGGGTGTTTAATTTTTTGGGGGTGTTTAATTTTTCGGATAAAGCTCAAATTCTAGGTACTCTTATGGTTCCTCAGCGTCGAGTAGTTCTTTGAAGTGATCGGCAAGAATTTTGGCATTGTGTTGGTTATTGTGGGCTAAATTTCCATTTTTATTTTTCGTCATGAGTTGTGGTTGGAGTAAACTTTGGTATTGCTTAAATGTGTTGTAATAGTCCCTTCTTTTATGTTGTTTGAATGATTCATCTATGTTGTTTAGAATTTATTTTTGTTGGTTTCTTTTGATTCTCCTAATTTTTTTCGCCGCTTCTCTTCTAGCCATGGTGAGTTCTTATCGAGATTTTTCAGTTTTTCTTTGTTGGTTGTTTGACAATGCTTTGTGCCTTCTCTGTATTGCTATGTCACATTCCTTATTCCACCAGGCGTGTTTCTTTCTGCTTTTAACTGGGGCAATTTCTTCGTCGATGTTTTTAAATTTATCTATCTTTCCCAGTTTCGGATCTCTCTAAATACAATGGATTATTTACTATATAACTGAGGTCGTATTTCCTCCTCCTAGTGGATTTTGATGACTTACGTTTCTTTCTTGAGGTTAACTTGATTTTTATCTTTGAAATATAATAATTCGAATTTATGTCCACCCCACGAAGGACTTTGGCATTATAAATTTCTTTGTGGTATTTTTTATCCATTGCTACAAGGTTTATCTGAAACTCCCTCATTTTAACATAGGCCTATTAGTGTAGTATAGTTTATTGAATATATTCGTATAGTATATGATAGCTTATTGCATCCATTAGATATTTGTATTGAATATATTAGTATACTATAGTTTATTGCATCCATCAGATCTTTTTATTGAATATATTGGTATACTATAGTTTATTGCATCCATCAGATCTTTTTGTGTACATTTTTGTGCTAATGTGTTGGACAGGTCATGGTAAGAAATAATTCAATTGTTTTATATATTATAAAACAGCTAGCCTTATGTAAAGTTAGTAAAGTACTTAAAAGTGTATAATTTTTTACGGTAAGATTTGGAGACTGTGCATAATATAATATCCTTTGTACAATTTAAGTGTCAAGATGATTCATAACTTGTAAGACATGAAAGAGCATGCTCATCATGGTTTGTTCATTTTATTGCATTCATGTAATTGCTTTTCTGTACATAATGGTACCTTGGGCAGTCATATATAAATTACTTAACGTAAAAGTTGTACATTATGTGTGTTTATATAGTCGGGTCTAACTACTTACGTACACGTTGTGTTGTAGATGGTTGTCCTGTCCTGTTGTAGGTCTATGATTTTTATCACACACAGATAGCTAAGTTCATGAATCAGTAGGTTACAATTGAATTAAATTTATTAGCCTCTGTACTTACACAAAAGATATGTTGGTGTTGTCAAATAATATTTTCATAATTACAATTTCAAGAAAACACAAGGAAATAAATATATGATCAAGTATTTAATATATAGTAAGTTATACAAAAAAAAAACTGCAGTTAAAGTATTCATACAAAAAAAAATAATATTCTTCAGTGTTGTATATGACCTTTCCTATTGAATACCTTTTTAAATGCAATTTAAAATAAGAGAATTTTTAATTATTAAGTACATACCATAACTGCAGGGAAGTTTGTTAATGAGTTTAACAGCTCCCAAATAAAGACTGTTGTTGAGTTTATTAATTCTGGGAAATATGGAATTTAGATCAGTCTTATGTCTAGTGTCCTGTGTGTACACATCTTGATTGGTTACATAGTTTATGTTTGTTAGTCCAAAAACAATAGTTCGATAGATATATAGACTAGGGTAACTAGGTACTGTCAACATTTTCAGATTTTTCAAATTATGTTTGCAAGAATTTGAAGATTTTATATCGGCAGTGACACTAATTATTTTTTTTTTGTAATCTGAATACCTTTTTTCAATGCTTGTGCGTACCCCAAAATATTATTCCATATGCCAACAAGGAGTTAACATTTGCAATATAAAGAGTACGTATAGTGTCTAGCGAACGCTTGTTTTTAATGGAATAAAATGCAAAACGTAGACCACTCAGCTTGTAACACCATCTATAGCATAGTTTTTCATCTTGGGACATAAAAGTTTGCGATCAACACGCTCAAAAGCCTAGACAGATCTGCAAATATCCCTGCTACTGCCTTGTTACTATCCAGTAGTTTTAATGCATTGTTGATAAAATTATAAAGAGTCTGTTCAGTTGATTTATTGGTTTGGAATCCAAATTGACTACCTGATTGAATGTTGTTCTCCTCAAAGTATTTCAGTAGTTGTGTACTTATAATTTTTTCTAAGATTTTTGAAAATACAGGTAGGATTGAGATTGGTCTGTAGTTTCTCACTTCTGTTTCAATTACTTTTTTATGTAGCGGGATAATTTTTGAATATATTTGACGTCGTCCCAAGCCCTAGGCCTGGGAAGTTAAGCCCGTCCTGACCATGTGACAGGGTTTCCTCGGTGTGCTCTGGACCCCCCCCCCTTACCTTAACTACAACAGTGTCGGTTAGTGCGGTGTCGTGTGCTAGCGACATGTGTGTGTATGTTTGAATTGCCGCCTCCACGTGACGTCACAACACCCCACCACCACCAACCTCACAGCCCACCACAAAGTATTTCACGTAATCAGAAACTAAAATAAACAAACTGAGGACTGAGCTACGGCCAGCAATTCAACCTGCCTTCAGCACGAGCCATTGTAATATTAAGTCTTGTTTAGTTTTATTCAGCCACGTGGTCACACAATTCAGGGTCAGTGTTTTGATGTATGTTAATTTTAGAGGAATGTTAATTAAGTAATTTGTCATCACCAGTAATTCGTATTATTTTTTATATGTCTCACCGCCACTTAACTTGTACTTGTATTCACCTAAATTTCATTATCACTATTGTAACGGTACTTTAACGTACTTGCCGGCTAGGAGCACGCTCGACGCCATCTTGGCAGCCCAGTTCATCGTAAGTCGGCCACGAGGTAGGACGTGTGTCCCGGAGAGGGCTCTCAACTTTGTTTTCACTGATAGTAGCTGCAATAGTAATTTATAT
>PNEQ01091312.1:0-18937 GCA_003012365.1 Medauroidea extradentata | reverse complement strand
TGTACGCCACTCCTGTACATACCAGGGAAGAACTGGTGGCCAGGATACATGCTGCGTTTCAGACCATCAAAAACACACCAGCTGTCTTCAGCGATGTGCGACGCAACATGTTACGGCGCTGCACTGCATGTATCGGGTGTGGCGGAGGACATTTTGAGCAGCAAATTTAAAAGGTAAACGTAGCGAGTGTAACACATGCTCGGTGTCTCGTACAGTCACAGAGCGTCAAAGCGGGTAGTACATAACACAACACAACAGATGTTTTCACTGGCTTGTTGTCGCCAGGTTGCCTGCCTACCCCTGTTACTTTGGTGCACCATTACAGGTATAAGGATGCATTTCCGGACATGGGTTCCTTAATCAAATATGTTACAAACATGCACATCTACCATCCCTATCAATTTGTAACACTTATTCTTGGCCACCCTGTATATTCCAATATATTTGCGAAAAGGCAATTTGTTTGGTCGATAAGTTCGTTCCTGTTAGTTAATTTTTCCTCCATTTTGATTTTACAGAATTGTATGCATGTGTGTTCATGGGCAGGATTCGTGATCGCAAAGAGGGTGGAGGAGAGAACTTGCCACCTCAACACTTACAAAAAAAATTGCGCACAATTTTCACATTTGCATTTTTTTTCGTGGGGGTTATAAACCTCACTTTCGCTGTAGTAACTTCCACAATAACTTCGCCGAAAACTACGTAAGTAGCTCCAGCTTGCACCTTGAAATCTAAATTTTCCGGGGGAGGACCCTTGGACCCCCTTTTTTATTCATTGGATTGTAGTTTCTTTATCGCCCCCTCAATCAAAATGCTTAAATTCCACCCATGTGTGTGTTTCGTTTATATTGAAACAAAAATTCCTGAAAAAAGGCCTTACTTCCCCACTGGTGTAACAAATAGTAACCCCCAAGTACGACGCACACAGATTTGTCAGAAACGGTTTATTATTGTTATTATTATTATTATTATTATTATTATTATTATTATTATTATTAAAAGCGCTTATCAATACCGTGATGATAATGAGCACATTTAAAATTAATCATGTTTTGAGACTAATCGATTTATAACTGTAGTGCTGTAATGAAACTATAAAGTAGAAGTTCAGAGAATGCACAATCACAGTTTTTTCAATATGGCCAGAAACTAGAATTAGGCTTTGCTCTGCGCTGAAAAATGTGTAAAGTTATAACTGCGCCAAACATTGTCTAACTTTTTCACACTACATGAATAGTAATTTTCCACAGATAAATTATTTTTCTGTTCCATAGTTTTCGTGTAAGGGCATGTCAAATAATTTGACCTTTTGCGCTACTTATCCAAAGTGAAAACCAATTGAAACAATACGAATGAAAATATTTGGAGTAAAAGTAAATTTATTAAGGATACAGAATGGCACCTTTGTTAATTTTCGTAAAGTTTGTTGGAATAAAAAAAATGTTGGATGTACACAATATTTTTATGTCTTTGAGCACAAATACTAACTAAATGATTTCATTCGTATCGTTTGAAAAGTTTATACTTTGTTTAAGTAGCGAAACTTGTCAAAGCGCCATTTTTAAGTGCGCTTGCAGAAAAACTATACGTAGGAAATTACTATTAATGTAACTTACAATAGCACAGTTATAAAATTACAAATTGTTCGGTGCAGAGCTTTCTTAACGAATATTTTGAGACACATACAATTTTGTGCTGAGTGAATCTCAGGTGAGAATAACATTCACCCTCCAAGGTTTATTGCTCCTTACAGCAAAGTTCATTGTCTATCAATTTTCAGGACGAAGGACCGTGGTTGTTCAAATAACACAATGACTGCTTTTGACTGTAAAATCTGTGCAATAAATCTAAAACAAAGCCTATTTCAGTAAGTTTATTATAATGCATGCTATCACTAAAGTTGCTTGCCCGTGTATTGTGGCATATAATTAGGAGTGTTTAGAAACTTGTTTTTTTTTTTTTTTTTGTCAAGATATATGTAAGAAAAACAAATTCGTTGCGTGTTCTTGTAGATAAATATTTGATGAATTAACGGAATTGTGAAATCATCATAATAAAATAAAAAACATGTGGCTTTTTCAGTTCTATTTCGTAGTTTGATGAGCGGCCTGTTATTTTACGGGCACGATATTATAAAACAACGAAATAACAAAGAAACAATAAAAAAACTTAAGAACAAAACTCACAATTCATTAATCTTGTCCATTACTTAACATTGTACATAAATAATTTATTTGTTTTTTGACATATGAATTGTTATAATATGTGAACTTTAAAAATAACGAAGCACATAATATTGATAAACTACATATTTCCTCACATTAAGTTACAGAACCTGACCATGTTGCAATGGTATAAAATAACGTATGTCATAAGAAATATGAATAAATTTAAATGTGTAATCTACGATACTCTGTGACTTAACAGGTTATAATAAAATAAATAAATAAATGTCTATAATTTATGTGTAGTTTTCATACATTAAGTGTTAGAATTTGGTGAACAAGTCAGGTTCAATAATTGTACAATCTAAATATACCGGAAAGAATACGTTTGTATCTCATTTCGTATATTTAGGTCTACGCTAACAGAATGCCCCAATGTTTTTCATTAATTGCTGTATTAATATTATTTATTTTCACGAACAAAAACTACAAAGTCGAATGGTTGTGTTTCAGAGTGCGGTCGGGCCGTTTGTATTCATAATTTTCGTAGTTATTCTGGCAACGGTCATCATCTTCCTGTATTTCAGACTTCCGGAAACGACAGGGAAAACATTCGAAGAAATAATCGCACTCTTTTCCTGATTGTTTATGTATGGTGGCTGTGTTTTTCAAATAAAAATACAAAATCTATTTAAAAAAATTATTTTAGTCCTTAAAATTTATATATTTTTAATCGACGTTTGTGTCCCGCTGAATGCCAACGACTGGTCGTGAGGATAGTTTGAAAATAAAACATTCTACAGTGACGTACAAGAAGACATTCATATTTTTAAATTGTACTTACGACATGACGTAGGCCTACGATTACGCTACACAGTTCTACGACAGAGCATTTCAGAAAACGCAAGCAGTCAATGATAACACAAGCATTAATTTTCAAAAACGAAAAGTACAATTGTTAAAACGCATTAAAAACAGACCGTGCTCAATAACTTGGTCCCTTCTATGAGAGACTTTTTCCGTGGTCAAAGGTATGCTCATAACCATAAAACGCTTTCACAACGTCTGAGATTGTAAAATTAACCAATTATTTTGTTCATGTACTAATAGAGTGTCGTCACAATGCCTGAGCCAGGAACCTGAGCAGTTATTATGTGCACATACTAACAGAGTTGTGTAACTAAACCACAATTTTAAATGATAAAAGTGAATATTGAAAAGTTTCAGTCGTACTTCCTAACACAAAGAAAATAATTTCATGTTATTTTCCAATAAGTGGAAAAATTGGAGGAACATTTTACCTTAAAAGGCACAATGTTATCAAAGTGTTATTATTCCATAAATATGTAAAAGTTTTGTATCTTATACACTCATATATATGTATTGGCATATATATATATATATATATATATATATATATATATATATATATATATATATATATATATATATATATATATATATATATATATATATATATATATATATATATATATATATACATTTACTTAAATTGCTACACGAAGTCCCACAAATCATCACAAACATCTGCTCAAATACTGTAAATGCGCACTCATCCATCTACTGCACAAGTAAAGGGATACGACATATGTGAACAACTACAGAAGATTCTTTTTGCAGCAAGTCACCTACAATATTCTCTCCGCATGCCTACTCCAAAGGACACAAAAACCACTATAAAACCTAATTGGGGTTTACCAGGCTGGCTTCCGCTCTAGTCGTTTATGCGCAAGCGTATATCTAACCTAAAAACAATACTGAAGCTAGAAGCCGTCAGGAACACTCCAATCATCTGCAACGTTGTAGACTTCAAGGAGGCATACGACTTTATCGACGAACAATCACGGTTCAACATTTTAGAAGAACAAGGATTTGGCCCAAAAACAATACGACTGAGCAAGCAGACGCTAACTGACATAAGACCTAAAGTTAGATTAACCGGTAAAATTTCTGAACTATTCCTGATCAAACCGGGATACGAACAGACGATGTAATATCCTCACTACTATTTAACATAGTCTTAGACAAAGTAATGAGAGAATGGAAAATAGAACTGAAAAACCAAGGACAACGAAAACCAACACGACTCTGACGACCTAAAGATAACATAGATATTTTATGCTTAGCATTCGCAGATGACCTGGCCATATACGTAAATAACGAATCAACAGCAATTAAACAAATAGAAGTTCTCAAAGAGTGTGCATAAAGGTCGGTCTGGAAATTTCTTCCAAAAAAACTGAATCCTCTTGCTCAAAATTGGACAACCAAGCATTAAACACAAAATATGGATCATGAGAAAACGTTACACACTTCAAATACCTAGGCGAAATTCTCTAACCCACAGGAGGAGAAAAGATAGTCCGAAAGACTCGACTACAGAAAATGAAGAGGGTATACATTAAGACGCAGATCTACAACAAGCGATACATGTCCACATGTACACAAAGCTCAGACACTACAACACTATAATCGAACCAGAAACACTGCATTCAAGCGAAGTACTGACTCTCCATACGAGAAGCGACATGGAGAACATGTTAATAGAAGAACGCACAATCATCAGAAAAAAATTCTTGGTCCGAAAACAACAACAGACGGTTACTGTTATAGTTTAGAAAAATTACAGATGTTCAACCTAGCCGCTTACATCAGAAAAAGAAGGCTAAAATTCTATGGGCACGTCAGCAGACACCAAAAGCAGGTCTACCAACAAAATTCCGACTTACATACAATCAGTCAAATCAACAAACCATGTACCACACAAGTGAAAATTTACTTAAGGAAGGCACAAATATACCCAAAAGAAATTGAAGACAGAAACACACACATAAACTGGATACACGTGTGGAAGGTGATGTCAGACAACGTAGTACCAAACAGACCGGGGAAACCATGGACTGAGGAACGAAAGAGAATCCTCAGAGGAAAAATAAATGTGCGTATGTTTTATATGGGTAAACTATTAACGCCCTTTCACATCAACAAATAAAAACAACCAAGTTACACAAAAATGCTGATTAGAGTATTTTCACCAATTTGACACTAATTTGACTTAGTACATACCCAAACGTTATTAAAAGTTTTCGAAAATTAATAGAATCGCTCTCAAAAATCTAGGTTTAATTGCAATCACTTAACATTTGTGGCCATGTCAATACCTAATATAAAATGTCACAGTTTACTTATCATAATTCCACAGAGCTTAAAACAAGAATTATTTGAATAATTTATTATTTGTGCTTGTCAACAGATGTATATAAATTTAAATAGGCATGAAAGTTGAATTTTCATGAAGCCCTGAAAATACAAACTTCACTTTTGAGAAGTAAATCAGTTAGCTGAAAATACAGAATTAATTATCTGAAGCATCAGGACGCAATGTAGCCCCATCAGTTTCCCGTAGAGTGTCAAAATCCCCTTGAATATGATTCTGCGTGGATTTATAAAACTGTGTGTCCTCTAGCGCTCTCCCCTCTGCACACTCGCAACATTGAGACGGCTTCAAATTTAGTTTAACGTTTTCACTATTATTTCATCAATTTTAAAGATTTAAAATAGTGTACGCGCATAGCTGCAAACATCACTAGTTTTCAAAGTGTGGCACTATCTTCGTGGTGGCGCCAACATTAGCGGGTATCCAATCACAACGAAGAGGTGACGTCAGAAACACGACAAACACCGCACTATCAGCGACACCTTTGACCGTGTTTTGTCTACCTCTGAACTTGTAGACAGAAGGGCGTCGTGTTGAAACCCACTTCCATGTTCTGCCAGAAGATATGGGCCGTGAACCACGTCGGCCAACGATCAGGGTCACCATAGCCGATACCAGGCATTTCAAACTTAGGGAGCTTCATCCAAGTAAAGACTTTCAATCTTCTGTCCCGATACTTGGATATTTGCGAGAGATAGACTGCTGCTGATTCGGGCGTATTTACGTGATTTTAGTGTTGGTGTTCAGAATAATGTGAGACGTCGAATGCGCTCAGGACGTGTCTCAATTCACTCGGAGTGTGCTCTCTCACACACACTCTTTCTCTCTCTCGCGCGACCACGACATATTGACGTCAGATAGAGTGCTCTCTGGTCGTCTCAATTTGTTGGCGGGAGTGCGAAAGAGCGAGAGAACGAAACTGTGCACTTGCTGCACACTCTCATTCTCTCTGGCGCACGCCATCTTAATTATAACTATGGATTTAGGTTATTGAATAAATGTGTGTCATATATTCCAAATATTTCAATATTCATACATAAATAATTATTTCCAATGAACAGTTAATTACGGCGTGAAGCAGTGCAAACATTTTATGCTCTAATATAGGCTTACGTTTAAATACACAAAATACAAAATTACGGCATCGCCTTTAAACAGTTATTCGCTGTTTGAAGTACGACGCTGGTAAGTTTAAAATTATTATTTGAATTGTCTACAAATATATTTGACGTATTTATGACTTATATTAATAAAATTTACGCACTTGTTACCTTTGCATCGTTTGCTTATAAACTGGAGAGTGCATCGCTCCAATTGGAGAGAGCAAGAGTGCCAGAGTGTTCTCTCTCGTGGTAATGCGAAAGAGTGATCTCTCCAGAGAGTACTCTTTAAATTGGGTCACGGGATTAGAGTGTGGTCACAGTGTCTGAGTCGTGAAATTGAGCAATTTTGCTGTGCGCGTAATATAGGCAGTTCGGAATAAAGTGAGCACTCGAAAAAGCCCTGCTAAAGATCTATTTCCAGCCAATTCGTATCTTTCCGCGTGTAGCAGCTAACGACGGGAATAGTCTAACCTCCTGGGACTCGTCACTTTATGTTTGCGCGTGTAAGATAAATGGTTCAGTCGATAGGTATCTATATAGTTTGATAAAAAATAAGTTTATTAATTATATAAAATACAATTATATCGCTGTCGGTTGATTTAGTTTCAGTATTGTTGTATTTAAATACGAATAAACACGGAACTATGTTGTGTTATTTCGTTGCCAACCATACAAGCAGTAAGGTGACTATCGGTAATATTGAATTATATGTAGTAACAGCTAGCGATATATTTCAAAGGTTAAATATTTAGTGTTCACTTTATTCCGAACGGCCTATAATAGAGTATTATCACAATATCTGAAGCAGGTAACTGAGCAGTTATTGTCTGCTCATACTATAAGAGCCTGTTTACACGGGGCCACTTTCAGTGACGAGCGCGCGCCACAGCTAGTTGCCGCAGTAGGAGCGCATGCTAGTGATTAGTGTGGCGGCCATCGGCCACATTAGTGTAGTCGATGGATATATGGCAGTAGCAGGATAGTGGCGAAGCTGGTGGACTGGCTCCGGGCTGAGGATCAAGGTATCAGTCCGCCATCTTGGATTACGTTACGGCGGCCATTTTGATGTGCACGGCTGCCATGTCATGTCACATATGTCATGTCACATTATGTCATATGTCACATTATGTCATATGTCACATTATGTCATATGTCACATTATGTCATATGTCACATTATGTCATATGTCACATTATGTCATATCATGTCACATTATGCCAAGTATCATATGTTATGTCCTATGTTATGCCATATGTTATGACTTATACCATATGTTATGTCTTATGCCATATGTTATGTCTTATGTTATGTTGTATGCCATATGTTAAGTCAAATGTTTTCGTCTTATGTTATGCCATATGTTAAGTCATATGTCATGTCACATCATGTCGTCCATCTTGTCGTGTCCTCCAGCTGGTTTCCAGCACTCACTTGATGGTTGAGTGACTTTTTCCCTGTAGGAGAGAATTTTTTCCTCAAAATTTCCCTGAGTCATCGTCTGCTGGAGAGGTCATGTTTGTTTCCATCATTGGATACTAGGCGGCGCTAGTGTCGAAGTTTGTTTCCATCATTAATTGCTCGGTGGCAGCATCCGCCATATAACATGGGTGCCGCCATGTTTGTTCTAACGTCTATATCGCTGTTTGCTAGAGTGCTCTAGTATCGCTATTGATGTAAGATCGAAGTTTCTTGTGTTTGTATATGAGAGAATTGACATTATGACATTATTTTTAGTATGTTAAAATTTTTTATTTCGCCGGGTGTTGGTTTCAAACTTGCCACCTTTGTGTTGTTTTTTTTAAATAAATTATTTGGTGCAGTGGCGATGCGAAAGCTTCCGCATCATCACTGCATCAAACATTCCCCCCTTTAATGTCACTTAATTCGAGTGACCCCAGTACTTTTCGTGAGACAATTTGTATAGTGACAATTTTTGAGACCCAAATGAACAAACACAAATTTACACCCAACCAGACCTGGGAATTAAACAATTTAAAGCATATTTTCTTGATAATTCTTCATTCAGTTTGCTGAGAACTGTCAGCACGGAATATTTTCGTCCAGCTAATCGTTATGTCATTGTGACACCAGGCTTAAGTAGGGTATCGTACTGTTACTGGTCACGCAATCTATTGCGAAGCTGTGCAAAAATTTGCGATGGTACAAAAATTTGCGATGGTACAAAAATTTGCGATGCTACGAACCATATTGTCAAATCATTGACTGTACTACTTATGGACACTGTGCAGTCTTCCACACGAGGCAAGAAACACAGTTACCCTGCTCCGAGGAGGACGTAATGAGATTTTCAAATATCTACGACAAGAAGATACGGCTTAGTACTAAAACTTAAGTAAATTGTGATGACTTGCAGCAGCAAAATGGCAAGCGCTAGGTGTACACTGGCGTATGCAAGAAACTCGGGAGAAGATGATGACAACCCTGTTGTACGCAAGCAATCATCAGTTGCAGTAACAACAGCGTAAATTCGTTCTACAAGATAACGTCAGAGATGTATGAACAAACACTTGATTTCTATGAAAGTCTGCAGTAATATGTGTTATAAATTTTGTCTGTACAAACTTCCAGCAAATATTGTTTGGGTGTTTCCGTGTGCGCTATTTCTAATCAAGAGAAAAACATATTTTTTTACTAGCATAAATAGAGCTACTGATCCCTCAGTTGTTATCTGATCGCTAAGGAGTAAACATCTTACAACAGTGTTCTTGAACAAGAATGAATACTATGAATGATGAACTACCAGTCGCTGCTCAGAGTACGCCTGCGAAAGAACTTTTTCCAGTAACGAAGAAGCACTGCTGTGATTTCTGCAAAAAGACGTTTAGTAAATCACATAGTGCGAGAAGACAAGAGAAGTGGATATGTGTGACAAACCCATATCGCAAACAGATGCGTTGTGATAAGTGCCGTATGACCATAGCAAGACAAGATCTTATGAAGAGACATCGTGCATCGTGTAAAGAACTTGTTCCTTTACCTGCGAATCGTTATTTGCGGAAGTATCGATCATCAAGTTGCAAAATGAAGCCTACAGAATGAAAACTGACTCCGCGGCAGAGCCGAACACATCAGAATTGTCATCCTCATCATACAGACGTTCATGTAGCTACTGTAACAAAACATTTTCATGTGCTCGTAATGCAAACAGACATGCAGCCCACAAATGTAAAGTGAATCCTAGTCGTAAAGCTTACAGATGCAATAGCTGCAATAATTTCTTTGTACAATCTAAACAAACACCAGAAAATATGCACTGGACCTGTTCCCCTTTCAAAACCATTATTACCATCACTGCAGAAAAGACATAGACTTGTAAATGGTGCTGCTGCAAATGACGATGAAGAAATGTGTACTACAGGAATAACTTCTGATCAAAATGCGAACACCGTGGATAATTCTGTGAACAATGCAACAACATCAAGATACAAGTGCGGACAATGCAACAAGACTTTTGGTACGAGTTCCAATATGAGAAGACATGAGAGAAGTAAAAAGTGTGTTAAGAAAAAAGGCTATGCTTTCTACTCGACAACTTGTTTTAAATGCAATCTTCCATTCAAGTGCTCTGAACTAAAATATATTTAGGATGATGTTCTTAGCCGTAAGATTCATCGCGAATAAGAAGCTGCATGTAGCAAGGCCTGTAAGGAGTATGTAGAAATGTGTACTGTTCCAGTCCTTCAACCAACAAGTGACTGCTGGAAACATGATGGATGACATGATGTGACATGACATAATATGTAACATATGACTTAACATGTGTCATAAGACATAACATAAGACATAACATATGGCATAAGACATAACATATGACATAAGACATAACATATGACATAAGACATAACATATGGCATATGACATAAGATATGACACAAGACATAACATAGGACATTATGGCACTTGGCATAATGTGGTGTGATATGACATGTGACATGATATTACATTAAATGTGACATAATATGACATAAGATGTAGCATGATATGACATAATTTGACATATGACATAATGTGATTTGACATAATGTGACATGTGACGTGACATGTAACAAAATGGCCACCGTGATGTAATCCAATATGTCCGACTGATCCTCTGATACTCAGCCAGGAGCCAGTGCGCCAGTTTCGCCATTATTCTACTACTTATACTACTTATGGCGACGAGTGAGGACTGTGAAATGTTGTTGCTGTGCTTGTCACGTAGGAAAATTCATAGACGGATAAGAACAGTGCATTTTCATCCATTATTGGTTGAATGAGATATTTTGGTCAGTGTTCAGTATCGTGGTCTTTAGCGCTGATGAGGGAGGACATGATGTGAGTATGTAGCAGCGCCGGAATGAAAGGATGGGAGATACGGGAGATCCCCGACCAGCGGCATCATCCGGCACGATTCCCGCAAGTGAAAATCCGGGGACTGACCCTGCCGGGAATCGAACCCAGATCGCCTTGGTGGGAGGCGAGAGGTCTGACCCCTCGGTCACCACGGACCCATTATTGGTTGAAAGAGCTTCCAAAGGTGTATATCATACACTGTATGAGAACTTGAGACAAACGACCAAAAATTTTTGTTACTTCAGGATGTCAAAAAGTTCATTTGATGAATTGTTGGAAAACAGTAAGGACAGTACTCAAAAATTGACACGAAAATGAAGACATCGATCTCGCACGGAAAATAAATATTTGGTGTCAACAAAATGTTTCTGTGGTGACTACAAAAGGGAAGACGCCTACAAAATTCTTCTTTCAGTGCGGCAAAAGAAAGACTTGCTCTGACTCTCAGGTATAGTAAACTTCTGAAATACCTCACATACAAGTAAACCCCTCTCATTGCATATCCCAGTCACGCTGGACAATTACAAATTATAATGATCGTACTTCAGTGGTCCGTAATAGCGCAATGAAATAAAAACAGTAATTTAGAGGAAACCTCATTTACTTACGTAAAGCATAATTAAAACTAGGTTCGTATTACATTCTAGCATGTCAACAAGAGCACAAATGTAGTGCAAAACATGTGCCTCTAATTAAGAAGTTCACTATCTGTATTAGTTGACGTACTAAGGGGCGACATTGTACGTAGCCCTTCGTTGTTTGTCTGCCATTTTTGAGCTACCGGTATTGCCTGTGGTGGCTGGGTTTGTGGTGAGATGTGGTTGGATAAACTGGGTTGTTGTGGTAGTAGTTGTGGTGGTGGTTGTGGTGGTGGTTGTGGTGGTGGTTGTGGTGGTGGTGGTGTAAAAGAAGGTAAGAATGTTGCGGACACCCTTCCCAGAAGGAGAAGGGGCCGAGCTTGTCGCTGTACTTGAAGTACTTGTGGAGCTTGGAGAAGGCTTATGTAGATTGTGAGTGTCGTAAAATCTGTTACCGGAGCTCGTTGGTGCATCACGGGTCGTTGATTCAGTCGAGCAGGTATCTTATCCTTCGTTGAGCAGACAGAACCTTTCACAGATAACAAGCCGCCTTGGCGTCGTTTTAACGGGGTGAGAAAAGCTGTAGTAGCAGTTTGAAGGTAGTTGCCTCAGCATGACTGGCACCTACATCCGGAAAAATCTCTCGCAGACTTCAGGTCCACCTACTCTTCTTACTACAACGACCCAGGATGGCACTTCAACAACTCCAGCCAGTTGGGCCGCCGTCTGGTATTGGGTATTTCCAGCCACCCCAGCAAGCTGGGATCCCTTATCCGCCACCCAGGGACGCGTCGTGTCGCAGATGGTCATTGCACCTGGAACTCCTTGTGTACAACCCCGACAGTAAGAGCCACGCTGGTGCATCATGTCAGTGGACTCGCCACACTTCGTCCCATGGCTCCTCGGGATCCCTCCAGCCGACAGATCACTTGACACGCGTGCCGACGAGATGTGCACAGTCCGGAGTCCAGCACGATTATAATAACTTGAGAGGTCCTCCTGCGTTTATTTACTTTATATACAATTGGCTGATTGGCCAGGGCTGTAGGCCACTGCCAGGCTGCTTTCATTCTGATTGGCTGTGGAGTTCGACGAATCACTGGCTGTTTCCCTCTGGTTGGCGGAGGAAGTTGACCATTCAGGAACGAGCTCGCCTCTGTCTTTCGATGTTGTTGAGTTTCGTGGTTTCTAAAACGAAGTGAGATGGTAATGCTCAGATTGATACCATATTAGCTGTTAATGCTGAATGGATGTTTAGAAATTCCGATCACTTCTCGGATGTCTCTTTGCTTGTAATAGAGGGTGCTGGCTATAGTATTGTATCTATCAAATTCGATGCTGTGTTTGGTTTCGACTCAATTTTATGCTACGGCTCACCGAGAGGATTCTCTTGTTTGTAATCCCTGATGTGTTCTTTCACCCTAATGATGACTTTTCTTCCAGTTTGTACAATATGTACTCTTTCCCACATAATCAGGGAATTCGGTGTATACAGGTATGTTGTCTGTTATTGGAGCGATAGTGTTTTAAGTCTTGTTGATAGGTGCCTGTATTGTATAGGTTATGTGCTTTTGATGACGATGAGATAGTTGGTCAGGGACTTATTTTATGTATGGTTTTACAGATTTGTAAGGAAGTTTTTCGGCGTTTTCTTGCCTTTAGGGCACTCCACGGCTTTCTTTATTTCCATTTTGAAATAGCCATTGGTTCGAAGGGCATTCGATATGTTTTTCATCTCTTCTTAAGAGAGACCTCATCGCTGATATTCAGGTTGTTATTTTCTGCGATGGAGGGTGCCGTGAATTGGCTCTATGTACTCGTCTACATGAACATACTCTAAAAAGCAGTACGCATAACAATGTTGTTTATTTTTAAGTGGTTTCCAAATTTTTGCTATGTAAAAAAATTCCAACACTTCACATTCAAGGCTGAATAACTCCTATAGTATTTTCGTGAGACTATTATTTGCGTTATAAAATCTACCTCACTTCTCATAAGGAATCGCCTACCAGAGATGATACCAATATTTAGAAACTTAAGTGTACGTATGAGGGGCTTAGAGTGACGGTGGTGTCACTTTTCTTAAGCGATGCTTCTTTTTATTCATATTAAACATTCTAAAAGAATGTTTCGTTACAGTTATTACACTTTTATTACTCCATTTCCGAAGTAAAATTCAAATACTAAAACGGGCGCTGTGTTTTATATTTAAAAGCAATTAATCATTTTTGTGAAAATTACTTTATTGGATTACATTACTAACGTTTTAAGCCTCTCATATGTCTATAAATATAAAGAGTTTCCATAAACCAATGCACAATAAACACACAACGCAAATCCTAGGCTGAATTGGAGACGAAAATGTAAGCGGCAAAATGTTGTGTGATTACACTTTACATGCACAATGTGGCAACACCGAATGGAGAAAGCTTCTCTTGCACTCCACGTTCAGGTATTATTTCATGTATGTTACATCAAGTAAGTGTAGAACCATGTGTTTATTCCAGGATATTCTATATATATATATATATATATATATATATATATATATATAATGCATCACGTGTAATGCTGCAAATGAGTGCAACAACTCACAGCACGTTAAAAGCAAAATACTACACATTGCGAATATTTGCGAGCACAACACACGTAGGTCAATATCCGAACAGGTCACATTTGTGCGACAACGTTGCTAACTGCTGGCAGATGATTTGTTGGATGAAGAATGGTGTTAGAAGAGGTAAAAAAAGAGGTGAGGGGGTTGTTTGAGTTGGTCGTCAATGCTCTCCTAGACCTCGCCTCCATTAACAACCGGCACTCTCTCCTGCAATGAACGGCGCGTACGAGAAGAATTCCCTAGTGCTCCCACACCCACGCGTGCCAACACCACACTCACGCTTCCATACACAATACACGCACACACATATGTATGTGTAAGGCTAAATCAATATTCCATTAACCCCACCATCGTGTACGCATAGTCGGCATGGCCTAACGCATCTCTCTTCTGATGGAATGAAGTTGCAACTGCAACCATCACTATTTGAAGCAATAAAACAGATTCGAGAGGACACATTTAGGTGTCATGAGTTGATGCACATTAAATGTTTGATATCCTTTTCATTTTTTCAAACAATTGGTACTTTCAAATAAACTGTTTACAATTGCGGTTATTTTAATAACTGTCTAATGTGGATTTATATTGTTGCGCCTGTAAAACATAAATTTGTAATTTTTTTGTGTGTCTGCTTTTTTTGTACGAGAGTTCTGTTATTATAGAATGAACTGTTGTCGATGTGGGAGACTTGCTGACTACATGTCGGAAGTGACCTGATAACCGCAAGTCAGTATCTTCTCTGGTAAGTGGACAGTTAATTTTGCCTGGCAACATAACTCGGCGGTTGTGAAAATGTTTTCCCGTGTGTGGATTCACCTCTGACAAGACTTGTGCTGACCTCAGCAGTCGGGTTTTCCGGGCGTCTGTGCGTGCCAAGTTTTAGGTTAGTCGTATGAGAATCGCTGCTGGGGGAAGATGTAGTGTCTTGTCACTGAGTTTCACTGGCTTGTAGTAGCTGAAGGGCGGCTTAACTTAATTTGTGTTCGTTTAATCCAAGGGCCGTTATTTAACATCACTGCCCTATATTCGCAACGACGCGACGTAGCGCAGTGCAGGTGCAGAGCAAATAACCCAAGTCTTCACTTGCTCCTCTATTCACTGTTGTAAAAGAATTGGCCCACACGACTTTAAGCTACGCATGTGCGAACAAAGTAAATGTAGTTTTACAAAAGTATTTGAATGGCGCATATTTACAGCCACTTTGCACCTATCACGTGACCTCGTGTACTTCTGTGCGCACGTGTTTGATTCGACTGCAGCGCGACCAGACGCAACACAGGTGAAATGTTGTCTTGCACCTATAAACAGCGACATTTAACCGACCCCCAAGTGTCGTCTGGAAAAGTCATGTTACGAGGGCCGCAACTTCACAGGGCAAGTACGACATTGGATGTTAGAATAAACAGAACTGACGACTGGAAACATTCAGTATTCCATCTTTCATTGAATAAGTTATAGTAAAGTACTGTTTGTTTTATGAGACATGCAATTCTACACTGGGAGAGAGCACTAGTCTTAATTTAATACAAAAATGTAATTCAGTTTAGATGTAAACACTCACACATAAAAAATATAGTGTTTCAATTTTTTGTTTACGAAACTGAGAAGTTGAATCCACGATGAAAATATAGTATAAAGTTAAGGTTTTTTTTTTTTTTTTTAATTTGAAAGAAATTCAAATTTCTTGTCATTTCAGAATCGTATTTATCTATTCGAAGTTTCTGTATTAACAGTCAACGTTTCAATTGGTAAAATAAATCGTGTGATATTTGTCTGATAGATTGTGCATGTGTTTTGATTTATTCGTAATTTATGGTAAATCTTCAAAGCTCCAGCATCTATCAATAATAATCCAATATTGTCACTGGCTTGTTTTCAGTTTTGCTAGAAATGTGCTTGCTCTGAAAAGAGATTGTAACCATTCAATAAGTACAGTACCTCTCAGACCTCTAATTTCGAAAAACGCCGATTGTATACATTTAGTCATACAACCCCTCCCAAACAATAATGTTTGAAATGTAATGTCAGCATGGAATCTCGTTGGATTTCTGAAGGAACCCTCAGTAGCATATGTCACAAATATGTGATAATATACATGCATGAAAACAAAACGTATTCCAAACAATGTTATTAAAATAATATATTCTTTGCTATGGAAAATGGTTACCTTCCAACGACTAAATTACGTTCTTATTGGGGCACCTTGCTGCAGCAGGTAATTGTCCCTTGCGTTTTTAAAATACGTTGTTCGAATCACCACGGTGAGCAGTTATAAATATAGTCACAAGTTTTACCCAGTCAGGATTTTAGAGTTCTTCATACTACTTGCGTAATAAGGAAATAATGTTTTGGTGTACGAATAGAACAACACACTTCGGCAGGTGATTGTGGAAAAATAGTCATAAAAATATAAAAAACTTTTTTTGTCTAAAGTTAAGATTAATGAAGAAATAAGAGTTTGAAAATCGAACCTTTAAACGGGATACTTCCAAATCATCAGTTCTTCTATCCACAGCAAATTCTTGGAAATAGCTTTTACCCTTACGAATATAACAGGAGTGGCCACCCTCTACTTGCATACAACGTTTGTAGCATCAGGAAATGTAAACATTTTATGAAGGTTCGTTGAGGTAGGTGACTTATGTAACAATAATTAGCCTTTTTATTGCAACTGTTTAATATCTATCCTTTACATTCAAAACGATCTTAAGTATTTGACGCAGCTTGATAGAGTCTAGAAAGTTGGCATTGCTGTATTCCTGTGTGTTTCGTTTTTGTCACTGCACGGGTTGCGGTGGACGTTTACTTTAAACAACGTGTTACATAAGTAATCAGCTCGCAATACCCTAGCTACCAGTTCCTGGCACTTAATCGCTGTAGACGAAACTTCATGTGTGTTTTGAAGTTGAATGGCTGGTCTTGATTGTTGAAATACCCCGACTACATTTTATTGGTATGTCATTCTATAAATACGCTAACATCGACTAACTTAAAAGTCAATCGTAACTGATAAATATAAACTTCCCTAAAAGCAACTCACTTTTGAGATAAATGTTTTTGACAACATTATGGAACTCGTTCTGTAATGAAAAATATCATACTGTAATATTGACCAACAGGTTTGCAAAGCTTTATGTATCACGAAATACATACTGGCGTCTTCATTTTTGAATTCATATAATGACTGTAACCTGTATAAAAGGAACATTTTCACAGTACATGCAATTATTTCAATAATTCACCATATTTAATCGCTTGCTTCAGTTCTGAAATAAAAGAGAATGCTTAACGCCCCTTTAAATATTTTGAGTTAAGTTACAGAAAAAAATATTAATTTCATACTAATTCACTCAGAAAAACCATTTTAAAACATTAACTGTTTAGTAATGCTAAAATAAGTAGTGTTTTGTCAAATCCTTGTGTTCGTGTTATGAACACATACATACACACATGCATATATATATAGCCTACTTAGCTTTACTTGGTCACACATGAAGAATAAATTATTAGTGATTTTACAGTAACATGTACGCGTTTGTTTAAAGCTTCAAAACTGCTAGCTCTAATTTCAATTAAATTAACTATTTAACATAAAATACGAAAACAAATTTTAGACACACTTTGCAAGAGCAAATTTTTCACGTACAGAAACAGAAGAAGAAAGACAATCAAACCATTCCTCCGGGATACATTTTAGGTGCAACAACTCCGCCAATCAGGAATGTTCATGTCTATTTTCAACAGCTCATATGTGTAAAAGCCAGCTGGCCACGCACACCATAACTCGAGAAATATCTCAAATCAGACGATACAATAACTTTCGCAATGTCTACCATCATTATCTACATATTCAACTATTACACCAGATAACAATAATAGACATTCAAAACAGAGTTTCGTCACTGAAATACACCACGATTTTATTGAAATCTATTAATCTTTCTAATAAAAACATTTGTTTATACTAACTATTGTGTGATTAATTTAAAAACGTATCAACTCTGCTTCATTATATTAGGAAATGTGCGTCAACCGCGTAATTCATTATAATGAAGATGTGACCAAAGTCATAAGTTACTTCAAGTTTTTTTACTAGCACTTATGAGGACACAGGTGTTTCTTTGGCTATACAGTTGCCTCTTCTCCACGCAGTAGCTGAAACCTGTAACAGTAGAACAGCAGACTAGATAACTCAACCGTCTAAGTATACAAGCCGATGTATGGTAACTGGTTGCTACCACAGTGCCATTACGTTTGAAGATTGTAAACTGAGCCGACCATGTTTGGCCACGCGTTTTATTCTTCATGTATTACCGCCCAGTCAATATGTACATTAAAAAGTGTTTGAATTTTAAATATTAGTGTCGATCTAATTTTTTACGTGTATTTATAATTAATTATTTCATTTTGCCTGCCCTAGAATATCACATGGCCTTTGTCGAGGAACACGGGGGAAAGGGGATAGGAGTCGACCAGTGTGTGTTGATGGAACCATCCCATTGCACTGAACTAAGCACAATAGTTATAAACAAAACTGGAGTATAGACTAAAACTGCGGAGTTGTAGTACTTCCAATCAATTGACAATTCAATAAGCATAAACCAAGAGCAGCAAAGTAGAATCACAACGTAGCTTGTCCTAAATGTCCCGTAGCATACTTAAAATAAAAAGATTGATTAGGTATGTGTAGATCCAGAAGTTTAAACATGTTAGAACAATTTTCATTAAGCATAATGCGCATAGCAGGTAAGCAAACTGCACGGGTTTTGAGACACAAAGAAATCAAATCTATTATTCCTTTCAACCATAGAAGACAAAGTATATATTTTGACATTCTGATATTACAATCTTGACAAACAACATTATTTTGCTCATTTACTAAT
>PNEQ01091311.1:0-18905 GCA_003012365.1 Medauroidea extradentata | reverse complement strand
CTTTTTGGGTATTTACGTAAGCAATATTTTGAAGTGAATATCAACTCTCTATCCCGAAGGGTTCGATAGATATCAATAGTTGATTGGAAACACATTTAACGTCTTTTCAGCCCCTTAAAAGTTGAACTTCGAAAAATCCTTAAATTGGCTAATATGCATTTTTACGAGTGTCCTATTAAAGTAAAAATCAAGATGATAGGCCGTCGGGTTCGAGCTCTATCGACGTTTCTTCGGAAACACATTTCACCCCTTTTCACCCCCTTAGAGGTCGAATTTCAAAAAATCCCTTCTTAGTGCTCGCCTACGACCTGAAGGGAACCCCCACAAAAATTTCACGATTCTATGTCCAGTGGTTTGGGCTGCAGTTTGATATGTCAGTCAGTCAGTCAATCAGTCACCTTTCATTTTTATATATATAGATAACCCATAATATCTCATTTATGTGTAAATTATTTGATTTGAGTAAGTAATTTGGTACTTTTATTCCTATGTTACCGTAGCTACATAATTATGACATTTACTTACCACTATGGGGAAACTATGAGAGCTAAAAATTGTTACAAGTGGAAATGTAGTCACAAGTGAGGTATGTAGAACAAACACTGTACCGTACAAATATATATTTATGTATTTTTGCTACGTAAGCACCCTTAAATAATTGGTTCGTGATGTATATGACACTTGATGGAAGGCGCAGAGCTAATTTTAAAGAAGCAAATCAATAATGGCCTAACTATGTGCTCTGTTTCCATGAGCAGTCGGTATCTCCCTGAATATACCGCGATTACAAACGTGTTTTTTTTTTTTAATTTTTAAATTTATTTATTTTCAAAGCTTACATCGATAGTAACTGCGAGAGATAAATGAAGAAGTGAAGTTTATGCAAGAAGATGATGAATTGATTTTGTATCGCCTCAATTTAAACTCCCAAAATGTTAACCTTACGACGTCCACGAAATGCATAGACACCGGGATAATCAACTGACAAGAAGGCAATGTACTGTTACATACAACGTTTCCCCCTGTAGTATTTACGAAAACTGGTTAACGAAAACTATTTTAGTGTAACGACTCAAGACCTGAGAGCTGTATTAAAAGATATCCTATTATAATTATGTTCTATGCATCCAGCAGAATGTTACAATTAAACAAATTAAGCGCTTGCTAGGGGCTAAAGTGTAAGTAATATATTTTTCTTTAAAAACAGTAACTGCTATATTTCAGTGTAGCATATTTTCACCAAAAATTATTCTTATGTAATACTCAGTTTCCAATTCAATATACTAAATCCAGTATATTATAGGCCTGTACGTATATTACAAGTTTTGATTTGAAAACTATGTTAACGATTTAAATTTAAGTACTACAGTCAATGACCCAAAACTTGCCATTTAATTAAGAGAGGAAAATTGTTTGTAGAAATGGTGCTTTACATCGTAAAAAAATATTTAAATGTTGTAAAACACTTTAATTCGTTGTACACAAATATAACTTCACTTCTTGTGGAAACTGTACGATGTAATTTTTCGTTATATATATATATATATATATATATATATATATATATATATATATATATATATATATATATGTGTGTGTGTGTGTGTGTGTGTGTGTGTGTGTGTAGGTGTGTATGCATGTGTGTTTGCGTTCGTGTGTGTGTATTTCTGAAACAAACTGCGACTATTTTACCAGCAGCTCGTCTGCATATTAAACATTTTTAAAAGGCAAGTTAAACACAAATTCCCGAGACACAGGGAAATAATCTGCAAAGCTATAAGTGGTAAATATCTGTGTGATGTGTATAAATTATTAAAATAATTTACATATAACAAAATATTCATCTATAATAACTTGTTTATAATTATATATGAATGGCTAACTTGACGTAGGATGTGAAACAGTATTCATTAGATACTTTTAATTTTTAAATTTGTGTTTGATATGCAATCATCCATTCACTAGAGATATTGTTTTTATAACTGTTTCCATTGTGACAACTGGTCACAATCCACCATTGCTCAAGCGCGGTTTTTCCTCCAAGATATGCGGTGTGATTCCAGCGTGAACCTGGCTTGACTGGAGCTACACTGCTCAAGCACGCGCGCGTCCACACAGCCCCTACCCGCCTCCAGAGACTTACAACCCCCATACTGTTCCTTCCGTACCTCACAAATTGCCAAAACTTTCACTTTACCTCTGTTCCTCGAATGGGAACCTCAGCCAGCTAGAGATGCGAGGGGCGAGGGTGGGGGGATTTATAGGGAAGCATGGAAAGAAATATTAAGACAATCGCGGGGGTCGGGAGGGTGGTGGGGAGTGGAGGGGTGGCACACTCCAGTGGGCATAGGGGAGCGCCCTGACCCGAAAACCTATAGCTGTTTAATTCCCGGCTATAAATCGACAGGCGAAAGAGGAGGAGATACTTTCTTCCCGGGGAAATGGAGAGGTGCTGCGCAACACTTGTGTTTCCAGGCGCGTGACTCTATCTCCACTGCCGATTGGATAAATAAATATCTGCGTGATGTTCCCACCTGGGGCAAGGTCAGCGTGGATCACGCTGATCGGAGGCCGTCTTCGTACAACAGCGAGGCGTGGATGTGTTCCGAGGGAAGCGGTACTTGCAATGACAGAATTTATATAAACATGTGTATAACCATTAGCCCGGCAGAGACAGGTTCACTTGCAAGCCAGAAGCGTACAAGAGACGAGGAACAAATTGGACGGTGTTATACATCAGTAGACTATGCGCCAGTTGTAAGTCATCAGTTAAACACGAATAAATTCCTTTAGGTTTGAAACAGTCTTTAAGTAATAGTTTAGGCCCATAAAATAAATACTTACAAAACAGGATATAGGGCTAAAACACTTTTTCTAGAAATAATTCAAATCTAAGAATATTTTTGGGATATGTAAAAATTGGCACATAGTCTATTGACGCTTAACACCGTTCAATTGTTCAATAATCTGACTTCAGCATTAGGAAATAATGTTATAATTGATTCCTGTGGGCATGCATACTGTGTGTCCCTAGTCAGATTTAGTATAGCTTCCCTGGAAAACGTTACCTCCGCCATCGTGAGGTTAGTCTCTCAGTGTAGTGGGATACAGGGCTATGGGTGGATAGTGGAGGTGTAGTATAGGATAATAGGGCGACAGAACTACCAGACAAACCCCATATAGGGTTTTAGCTCCCACTACAGAAGAACATTAACATAACTAAATTTCTGATGGATTTGCGTTGAATCGGGATCCCAGCAGAAGGGACGCTTTCAAGTTATAATTGGAAAACTGTCAATAATTTCCCACAATTTTTGGTCTGTCTGCATCGCACGGTCAGGTGACTGTAATGGGCATATAACCATCCATATATTGTTTAGACATAGTAACAAGCAGAGTGTTGATAATCTGCGTCCAACGTGAAAGCATATCACAGTTTTACTCGGAGAAACTATCCATAAATCTATAATTCTTAAGAATTAAATTAAAAAAACAATAAGGTAGGATGGTGTGTATACAGTCTAATGTATCTAAACCTCACATAAATGAAACGGCACTGATCTAAGTGTATCCCAGGTTCAAAGACTAGACTATTATTAAGTTAACCCCACCACTTTACTTAAAAGAATGCACTGCTTGTACGACCTAAGGAAAAACTTCACATACTCTTAAGCCCAAATAAATTGTTATTACTATATCTTGTACTCGCATAGAAACATACTACTGCATCTTGTATAAAAACAAAAATCTAGCTAATTTGTAGTTCATTGAATTAAGTAGAATCTATAGCTTGACATGGACGAAGGAATACTGGGGATTAGTACTTGTAAACTGTTAACCCTGTGCTATGAAACTAACGAAACTTACTTCATGTAAGGAAAAATTCTGCCGGCGAAAAAAAGGGCTATGCTGCATGCATACACAGGCATCAGTGAATCACAAGCCATTTGGTGTTTCATGTTTTGATATGTAGCATGTATTATCATCTATATTTACTCACCGCCTTTCTCATTATTTTTTTACTCAATTGTCTTTTGGGAAAATTGCTTTTGTTTTAAATATTTTTCAAGATACTTTATTGCACGAAACAAGGAAATCGTTTGGCATGCACTTCAATTTTTTTTCGAAACCAGTTAGCGTATGAACGACATTCTGTGATATTGCAAACATATTATACAATTCACTTTTGTTTTATTAAAATGCTGACCTGTAGGGCTCTCATTGACATACATGGATAGGAACTATTACAGAAAAGCAAACGGTTATGTACACCTTAGGTGCCAGAATTCTTTCAGACCAAACTAAATTGAATTTTTCTGTAATTGCTTGTTATATACTTATCATAGGATACAAATTGTAAAATTTATGTAAGAAAACAGTTCAAGGCTTTTAAATGTGTGTATTAACAAATTTACAATTATGTAATTTTCCTAAACATCCAGATATCCTGTCTACTGTAAACAAATCCTGTATTTTAATTTTTTTATGTTGCGGAAGAAGAATTCAACGTGAAAAGAAAGACGAAACGAAGAAGGCCGTTTGGAGTAAATGTGCTAATGTAGACTAAACATAGCTTCAGTACGGTAGTGTTGCGTCACCTCGCACCGTATTCACAACGTAACAGCGCCAGATTTGTCTTTAGAGAAGACGCCTTGCACATGGACGGAAAGCGCACTAGTACCAAGTCAGACGACGGCATAGCAAGTTACGGAATGAGGGTTTTTTCAGTCCGCCACGTCCTAGATGTCGTGGGTCTACGAGAGGCGAGGAGACAGAGCCATCTTCTGCTGTAATGTACGTCATGTGTAGTTTCCTACCAGCAGCGAAATTTCCCACAGATTTAAAGTCTCTCAGTTTCGCGTGAAGACGAGCGTGCATTTAAGATTTGTACTATGCATTCTCTAATGCAAATTCCAGCAGTGTTGAACTTTCTACAGCAACGTTTGTCGCATGATGGAGCTAGAGCCCCGAAAATTTCGTGGATTCAATAACCTGCATGTTAGAATATACTGCCATATGCATACTCAAGCCCCGACCATTTGTCCACTAGCTGCTACTCAGTGGAACAGCGTAGAATGAACGAATATATGGGACTTGACTGTGCATAAGACAATGGATTCTAGCATAAAGGTAATTGAATCCGCGAAATTTTCTGGACCCTTATACATTACTTTCCTTCCCCTGCAGTATGTTAACCTTATTTAATTACTCTCGGTTTACAGAGGTTACGGAAATACCACTAGAATTGTTAGCAGTAAGAATGCATAATGTATTGTAACGTACCCCTTGCTACATCCCAATTACCAAAACGGTGAAACTATTTTTTTTGGTAAAACTACTTAAATTAATAGCATCTTGTCATAAATATGTTCCTTCCTGCATACCTCCACTGACGTACCACCTTTGTTTGTATCCCGTTCATAAATGTCTTAACTTTTTGAGATTCCATTCGACTAACAGTGAGTGAAAATATTCGTCTGTGACTAAAAGTAAAAGTATTATAACATTATTAAAATAGTATCTGTGCAGTGCTTGTGCTACGTCAATGCCTGCGCTTAGTGTGGTTTGTAACACAAGACTAGTTAAACACCTAGAATCAATACTTAGTAAATATAAGTTTGATACAGTTATTGCAACTTGACGGTAGAGAACCTGGGATCAAGTAACACTGCAGTGCTGCTCACGTGGCAAACTGTACAAAAGAGCGCTGTTTATAAACCCGATAGCTACAGTTTTTATGTGATTTCATTGGTGGAATTAATTACCAGAAAGTGTCGAGTTTTATACTTTGTCACAATTCATCTTTAAATAGCATCTCACCGACTGGAAGATGGTTACGTATATGTCCAAAACGCATGTTATAATTATGACATTTCCAAAACAACCCTAGTCTAGAATATATTTAGTTCCGAGTGCCGCCGTGGCCGAAACGTAAACATGCAAGTAGGCCGGCGTTACATGAGTGCAACAACGCCTGCCCTTTTTCAATACAGAACAACGAAGGCCAACTGGACGACGATATAGAGCACTGTAGCGAGCCAAACTGGCTCTGTCTCATTGTGTTCGCCTAGAAGACAAGAGAGGCCTCCTAATGCTCGTCATGCCAGGCAGAGGGTCGCAGATTCGAGTCGTTAAATGTGGCGCTCGCCGCTAGTGACTGCAACCTCGCAGCCTCCGGCATTATGAACAAGGTGACGTCAGATCCTATTAGGCCTATAGTAAATCCATTCTAGCTCAACTTAGATATAATTCAATTTGTTAAAACCGCCGCCTTCCAAATGCATTATCATGTAGGATTTATATGTAACTTTGTATAAACTTGTAGAACCGTTCTTATCATCTTATTTATTTATCCTTATGACTATCTTCTGTAGCAAATTCTCTAACGTAAAGCCATTTTTAATGGTTTACAACAATTTGTTAAAAACGAAACACTCCTTATGGCTATCATGGCCAATAGTTCAAATAGTGTAGTTGTATAGTAAATAATGGGTCTGAAACCATACCTAGATGCTCCATTGTTTCAGTATTTTCAGTTTATTGTGAATTCCCACACGCACCGACATTCGCTTTAAAAATGGTTGGTGGAAAAAGAGAGGGGAAATCCATTCAGATTGTAGTCAGTAAAGATTATAACAACAATATGGGGAATAAAACGCACTGTGGCCAACTTCTGAAGTGAGACCTGTAGCAGATAAGACCTTGGTTACAACTTAGCTCAAGACGCACAATGCCTGAGTAGCCTAATAGGGTGGGACTATTTTAAATTTTGTTCAACACATGCTGCAATACATACACTTCACAAATACTCCCAACAAACGCAATAATAAATTAAGTTTCCTTATGGAGTAGCTAGCGCTGAAATCTTTATCACATGTTATGTTATACTAACCAGGTAATTTTAGATTATCATTTTTGATTCAACTGTCTACCTGCAGCTATGAGCAGAGACTCCAACGTGACTTTCTAATCACCCTTTGTTGAGTTTAATATTTAATTATTTCCGTAGCGTGGTATTGGAGGTTAATGGTTTGTGCCGTCTTCTACTGATGATTCCTTAGCAAAACATATATTTCCAGAATTAATACATCAACGGTTTCAAGTTGCGTTCAAAATTGTAAACGCTGTTTAAGGAATTTTGGTTAGCAGGCATCAACTATAGTAATTCTCCGAGACCGTTTCATTTCAAAATGTGAGAAATATAAAATTCAAAACACACTGTCGTACAGGACTTTATTTTACTTTGTCTATGATGAGGAGGCAATTGAAAAATTAAAAATTTATCATGGAAAGACTGTGATTGACTTTTCACGCTCATTTATTATAAAGTTGAACTTTCACAATGTAATTTAATTTCTAAGCATTTATTGTGATGTTTTAACAGAGCCATACAGCATTGTTTTTTGTTTTATTCTGTCACGTTTGAATTATGTACCGCTTCCAGGTTCTTTTTAAAAAGCATATAATATGAGTATAAAATAACGTGTTTGTTTATTAATATACACACGTCACTGATTAAAAACCGATTATTAAATCTGTAAGAGCACAGTTTAATTAACTGTGCCTGCAAGAATGCATGCGTGGTTTAGTGTGACTTATTGCACCTTTAATGTCAGCGAAAATGTTGCAACAAGATCGCCAAGCCACGTTTCCAGGTTCGAGACACCGACTGAGATTTCTTCTTATCCCCTTCAAACCCATCTCTCCTAAACACTTTTGTTTCTGTTTCATCCCTACCCTCCCCCCAACCTGTTAGGTCCTGCTCGCCGGCCTTCCTCTCTCTCCCCCAAGTCCTCTCGCCGAACCCTATTTCCCGAAGGGATTAAAAAGTTTCTCTGCCACCCCACGCTGCCTCCCCCGCCCCGCGCGGGCTTCCTGCTCGCCGCAGCCGGCTCCAGTGTGGAGGCGGGCATCCCTAGAAGTAGCGGGGTTATGGGTGTGGCGGCCTGCACTCACTTGTGGCGGTGGTGCCAAGTTTCCGTCGTCGAGGAGGGGTGGCTGGTGTTATCTGCCGGCCGTGTCGCCTCTCACCTTGCTTACATAATAAGAGCGAGGCTGCGAGGAGGGGACAGCGCCAAGATCTGGATCCGAGAGCCTCCTTCCTTCCTGCTTGCTTGTTAAGAATTTCCAAGTCGTCGCGCGACGTGGGCTTTGAACGCGCTACGTGACGCAGCGCCGTATTATAATATTATTATAATAAGGCGAGAGAGGATCGGGGATTAGCTCTGGCCGGGTTGGAAGTTCTGATAAGACAGGACAAGCGCGAGGAAGGGAAGGGGTTCGAAGGTGTTTGTACGAGTTGGCGAGCTGCGGTGCTGCTCGGACATGATCTCCATGCAGATGAGGGAGTGTCGCTCGTTGTCGCGTTATCGTCGCGGTCGGCCTGGGGAAGGCCTGTGTACCCACTCTACGCTCCACAATACGTCGCTATCTACTGAACACTGCCTAACACTTACATGCAGAGGAAAGTTTCTGTGTAAAATATGTGGTTTAAAACAGCCCTAATGCTTTATTTGAAAACAGCGCCATTATTTTCTGATGTCTGCAGAATTGTACGGTTTTAGTTACGAAGTATTATCCTAGTTTTATTCCCTGTTGTTTGCTATCAGGAAAACATGTCTTATCATCACAAAAGTTTGTTCAGGAAATGTTTTGTCTACATATTTTTATGCTTCTAAATTCTTATATTCGTGGAGTGAAGTCAGTAATTATATGCCTTTCATGCCAGTGTAATTTTGGGAAAGATGTATTTAATTAAGTTGGAAGAAAACAATTCCCTTAGCAGCAATATCTATACTGACATTTATAAGATGTAAAATACCAATCAATATGATTTCAAATTAAAAATTAGTTTCTTGTGTTTTCACTGCCTGAAAAAAGTATTTTAATGAAGCTAGTTCTTGGCATTTTAATAAACGAAACCACTATTTTCTATCTGAGGATTTTTCTACAAAGAACAAAATATAAATACATCGAATAGTATCCGTATGTTAACATCACTTCAGTAATCCATTATTGTATATTGTATGACAAGCGGAAAAATCAGTGTTTCCTGTCGTAATGGTCCTTGTACGAGTGCAATTAAGAGTATTCCTTCTGAACGAACGTGTACATATTTATTTATGTTTTGCAAATTCATAGTAGCTGGAATTAGTTATTGAATATAGCTGTTTCAGGTGCGGATGAATGTGAAAATCAGTGAAAAACACGTTTAATCAACCTCTTTAACAAGGAAAACGAATATGAATGACTACACTTCCGATGCTTGGTTTTATATATTTGTATGTTTGTGGCTGGAATTAAACGATATTTGTCTTTATATGTGATTTAAGTTTGTTATTCTCGTGTCTAGTTTGGCTTATCAGCTCACCTGCTTCTGGTCACACTTTTTGTGCGAGGGCTTATTATGGAAAATTATCAGCAAATTAATTGTCCTCTGGTACGCTTAAGTTATATTGAGCATGTATGTCACCTGTAACTAGACACGTATGTGTGTGTTTATATATATAAGATTTAAAACATTTCCCGCTGCAAACGTATGTTCAACGTAGAAAAAGTAAGCAAGGCTGTGACCACACATGGCGGTTTCGCCGCAATGTTTTCTCCGCAACAATACATCATGGTTTTAGGGCGCGGTCTACCGCAATTTTTATCACCATTTTTTTTTTATACCAGATTTTTTTCTTGTTTTAGACACAAAACGTGACCAAATAATTTTTTTTTATCTCTCTCATAGTTTTCGCGTTATTGCTTGTTAAAGTCATATTTTGCATGTTTCCGTTTTAAGGACTACACTAAAACCAACTGATATACCAAACTAAAAAAAAAATCAAAATGGATAAAGACATTGCAGGCTACATGTCATGCTCATAAAAATAAAGAATGCAAATTATTTGTATAAAAAAATATTGAATTCTTTAATAGTTTTTTCAGTTTCAGTATTTTTTAAAAATACCTGATTTCGGTTTTCCATAGCTTCCCGAAATCAATTCAGGTGAATGCTAGAATGGTACCTTACACTAAAGTCATGGCCGACTCATCTTCCTGTTCCTGTCTTTGTGATACACGTAACACTGTCTCTATTGACCACTACTGACATGAGCCAATTTCACTTACTTTACTTCAAACTATAACTTCGAAATGTGATCATCGCGTGATTTACGAAAAACTGTTTATAGTTCAAATTTGAAATTTACAGAGGTGCACTCTTCGAGCTACATGTGATGATTCACGAAAATTTTTGGTGTGCAAGCAATGTGTGTCAAAGAGATCAAATGAGAAATGAAGAGAACTATGTCTAATTTCAAAAAATGTATATTAATGTGGTAGCAAAGGAACGGTGTAATACGGAATAGTGTTGCCTACTATTAAATGTCTTCCGAATCAATTTATTTTAAATTGGTGTGTTTCGCCTGCTGAACTTACGTGTACATTAACTTACGTTTTTCATTGTCGCTGCAAGTACTTAGTTTTGAAACACTTTAATACGTCTTGAACATAAACAAAACAAGGCTTTTCTACAGGTACGACTCGATTAAAAAAATTAGTTTACAACTGAAAATGTGCTGCTTGTGTATCTTTACAGTTAAATTGTTAATTCAATTCATGTTTAGTAGTGAAAACTAAATTTGTGATTCCTGGTAATTGCTTGAATTCGACTCTCTTTCCCAGTATTAAACTCATACGTTTCTTATATAATAAAAGAGGAAATAAGAAGTTATAATCGACTGTTCATGAGGTGTGAAGGATTTTAACCATACCCGCAAGATAATATAAAATTGTCATGTAGTAAGTACGTAAATTTTACATCCTTAGAGTCTGCACATTCATTCAATATTCTATTAAAACAAAAAAGAAAGTAATTATAAGTGGTTCTAATATCTAATAATTAGAAAAAATTCATTGATTGCTACTAGAATATATTGAAACACAGAAAATATTTAACAGTTACATAGCCTACATCATGGTAAAATGTACATTTGTAATGAAATTAGACAGATATAAATTACTCCAAGTTATATAGGTCAAAACTATTTTATTTGTTCGAAACAATGGGGATATTATTATTAAGAGTACCTTTGTTGCACATTTAAATGAGGACTTCGTTATAACTTTTCCAGTTCAAAATTTTATGGAATTGAGGAAAGTATATATAATATTTCTTGACAGAAAATAAAGTCCTTTGTATGAACAAATTAAAAACATTTGATAACAAAAATTTTTAATCAATTTTCCTTTTCACAAGGATTTTTTATTTGTAAGAAAATGCTTCACCAAAAACTAATTTTAATTACAAAGAAAATGACAAACGTATGTGAGGCAAATTGACAATTTTAAACGAATGACACAATTGATACATTTTATTTAACTGTCAATTTATTATTACACCTACTATTAACAACACTGACACTTTTATCCAAATAATTATCTTTAGGCATAATTGCAAACAATCTAGCACCAGGAATTCTTACATATAATACAGACGCCGCCGGAAAAAATTTATGGCTCTAGTGTTTTACAATAAAACCACAAACATTAATGACAACAATAATATAAGAAAATTAGAAGTCAATATACAGGTTACATTAATGAGAAAAAGCATTGTATTACAATAGTGTTGATAATTTTTAAAAGAATAGCGGACGAAGCCGCGGCCGGGACACTGGTATAAAATATACGCGATTTCGTCCTCTACAACACAGAGAACTACAAAACACCCTAGGTGCCAAACAGTACGACATAGACAAGCCATTCACTGAAATTGAAAGTGTATTTTAGTATCTTTGCGAAGATGAAAATAGCAGAGCTGTCACAGAGAAGAGGAACAAGGTACTGTGTGTGTAGGGGGGGAGGGGGAGAGCTTGCCTGACCCTGGCCAATATTGTAGACAGATAACTTATGTATTACAATTAAAAAACTGTATGCATGGGGTGTGTCAGTAGGGGTGTTACCAAAACAGCTAACAGTTTCAGCAGGCTTAGAGCTGAGAATCTTTTACTCAAACTTTTATACCGTTAAGTTAATAGTAGTTTATTTGTATAAGCTGAAGTCAGAATAAACATAAAATAAGATGGAACATACCTCTTTCTATATTGTATTGTTTTATTTGATTTGTTTATTTTTACGCATATACACTCATATGTACGGAGGTACAAATTAAATTTTGTATCCCACTATCAAGTTTTGGGGGGTACTTTGTAACCCTGTACCTTCCTGTTCCTACGTTACTGGTCTGAACCAATCCAAACAAGAATACTGTGACTCTATGCGTCTGTGATTTGTGGGTAGAACCCCAATACGCTTGAGAGTTGAAAACATTGGATCACTTGACATCGAAGCAGAGCTATAACGCGTACGCGTACAAGTTGTTGCACAGTTCTTTTCGTGAAAACTTTCTATCTGTACCAATTAAACCATGATATTTACATTTTCTTATCAATTCATGTGGTCATGTAGACCTAAATAACTAAATATTGCCACTCGGATTTAAAAGAATCAGGCTAAAATTTTATATAAATGTCCGAAATCGGTAAGCAAACTGAAATTAATTCAATTACTTGAATGTTACATCGAAAATATTAATCAAACTGCACTAACGATGTTGCACATTTTTTTATGTTTTTGTTATACGAAGAATTTCAATAGATAATTTTTTGTAAGTTATATAGTTATGATACTGAAGCAGCTTAATTTTGTTCTTTTGAATCTATTTATATTATTATATTATTTAAATGAGCAATAATTTTCGTTTCCGCTGATTACCGCACCGATCTCATACCGAGGGGCATGTGAGGCAAACTTCATTAAATACCGTAAAATAACCAAGCCTAACTCAAGATGTAACTGTTACTGCTGTTATATGTTCGCAAAACATTAAGTTTTATCAGGTCTACATAAAATTGGCAACTGTCGGAATTTACTCCTATCTCATCCAGAGAGAGATATCGTAATACAGCTGCGAGTAAAATACGTGGTACTCACTTACATTTTATCTATCACCTTCTTATTAGATCGATATGTTGTACAGACCACACAAATTCTATTACGATTAATATTCCTGGAAATAAAATAATAGGAGCATTGTGGGGTATGCTACAAAACACGCTGAATTGCGACTTTCAAGTAATATCGTGAAAACTATAATGATTTAGGAACGATTAATTGCATCAACAAGGTGCATTTTAAAAGAGCTTTCAACTAACGAAATAAAAATTTTTCGTGAAATATGACCTTAAAGGTACTGTATTAAGAAAACAGTTTATATATGACAGCTGTAATGTGGTGGTTTGCTTAGTCGTGAAATACAGCCTTAACAAACATAATTTTAACAGAGGTATACATTGTGATTTGTGGAGGTTGTTGGCCCTCAGCGATGAGACGATCTCGTCTCAATTGTTTTTAACTTTTCTGCCTACCCGACACCGTTAAATTAATGCACGTTTTCTTACCTTAATTAAAGATGATGACAAACTCTTTAATTCGTTGCTGCTGTTTCACGCACGCTAGAACATTAACTTCGACCCCGAAACTATGGCTAAATTGTTAAAATTGAACTAAATTGCACCTGCCAATTTAACGGAAGTTTACGACGCCCAGCACGACCGACTGCTACTTCGGTATGTGTTCAACTGAAACGAGAGAAGCCATATGTTGCCCCGTCTACGTAGTTTGCTGTTGTGACGTCGGCTACACCTTGGCTGGTCTTCGGTTGTCACGTGTTTTGTGCTTAGCCGCGAACGTTTGATCTTTGCTTCTATGTTGTTGGCAAAACTGTTTATATTAGAAAGCACCAACTTAGTAAAGAAGGCGTTGCTGTTCCTGTATGATGCAATTGTATTATGTTTCGACTATGCAAACTGGGTGGGAGTAGAAGTACACTCGAGTTCCTGGGGCGTCATGCTGGATATCGTCATAAAAGTTAATGTATATTTGAAAGCTGTAATTTTCGACATGAATATGTACACTTGATCAATGTAGGGTAGTAAACATTGAGCCTTTGAAATATTTAAAATAGAATCGTTCTCTACTTTTCTATGAAGTTAGTAAAATAGCATTGTGTTTTATTAAGCATGTATCTTGGAATATTTAAAATAATGGTTTTTTATATTAAGGGAATAATTAATTGGAATGTTGTAGAAAGCATGCAATGCAATGTGTAAACAAATATTTTTATAATAATTTTGCATCTGATAGAATTGCAATTACCTTGCAAGGGTGTTAAGGTGGGAGTCTTTTGATTATATACCGATTGCCTGTTTTAAATTGTTGTGCCATTATACTGTGTATTTGATAAAAATAAATATTACATATATTTTTACGTAATTGTTGATATAATTTTTAAAGTAGTTAACAATCGTAACAAAATGTAACAATTGTTGGACTGATATTTTTTGTGAAGTATGTAGGTAAACTGCTTCCTAATTTGCTCTTTGCTTGTTCCCTCTTTAAATAAATCAACATTTTTCCTGCTAGGATTTTACTTGAGGATGTGTAGTCAATGTTAGTGTTGGCAGATGTATGCCCGTTTCCCAGGGGGGGGGGGGGGAGGGAGTCTTGAGGGAAAAAAAAGGTTTCTCAGAGGTTTCCTCCGGCACTACAATGGGGCGTTGCAGTAGTCTGTGATTTAATTAACTAAGGCTAATACAGTGGGTTTCACCGCATGCATGCGATCAAACTGCACTGCGTTTTTACCGCAGTGGCGAAATATCAATGTGTGTGGTCGTAGCAATAGAAATGGTAACTCATGAAAACGCTTGGCAGAAGATGGTCTACAGCCACAAAATATGCCTAGTAGTTTTTAGTTTAAGGACATGCTCAGCAGTTTTTTTTATTGGTGAAAATCATTTAAATGATTGTAAAGAGTTCAATTTTATTATTCGAGACTGTGTGAAGTTCTCCTATGCGAACACACACATACACACATAAATTATAAGCGGTTCTGAAACCTACAAAGAAATCGTAATAGTGTTTTTATTTTACTAAAGAGTGTGTTATTTTGTTTATTTTGTTAAAAATGTTTATAAGGTCAACATTAAATTAATTTTAAAAATAATATTCAAAATTATTCAGCATGTCGGTGACAAATTTTATGAAAATATGGTTTGATAAGAGTCACTTAGAAAATGTCGTTGGTGCTTTCCAGTAAAATTACTTTTTTTTATTTCTTGGCATGATTATTCATAACCCGTAGCCATAATTTATGTAGGGTAACGATTTATATACACCATTTCCCCCCACTACTCAAAAATATGCCAACCCTCATTTGTCTAGTAAAGATTGTAGTCAGTGGAAATAATAATTAGTTTTTTGAAGGTATTTAACCATTTGACCCATAACATATCCCTTATTGTCAAATGCTTTCAGTGTAATTCAAATTAATTATATTTGTTTGCCTCATTTTCCCTACCTTCATGACTGACTTCCTACTGTTTTCAATCATTATATAATTGAAAATTTCTTAATGAACATCCTCACGAAGTTTGATGCAGAGTTGTTAATTCATCCTGAACATTGTGACAGGCCAAAGTGGAACTTTTGTATATCTCAGTATACTTAGTTGTGTAAATTGAAGAAAAGGGCATTTGTAATTGTAGATACCTCGTGTCGGGTATCAAATTAACCGTCCTGACACATTGGTTCTGGAAATAATGGTTATTTAGTGGTATTATTAGATTTAAGTAATTTGGGATTAGTTTAGTAATAATACATGGAAATCAAGTGCCTCGAAGTCGGGAGAGGGGGTGGTCTGCCGTCACAAAAGGTCTGGGCCGGCCGGCAGCCCCCCTCCCCCTCTTTCCATCCATTTATCCCCTTCTGCCACAACACTACTGTAACAACCTGGTAGTTGGGATTACTTTTATGTATTTGATTAATTATCGGTGTCAGTATAGTTATAGCACAACAATGTAATTAATATTTAGTAATCAAGGGTATGTAAACAAATGTAAAAAAAATAAGCTTTGACAAACAAATACATAACGGTCAAGGGTAGCGCGACGTTTTGCTCACGAGGGGTGGAGTTAGGTAGTCCAGGGTTTCCATTGGCTGGAAGGCGTTTCCAAGGATTATTGTACACTGGGGACTTTTACTCGCAAAAAGTTAAGATGTAAGGGTCGTCGTCGAGATTTTAAAAGGAGAGAAGCAAAGGTGAGCGTGGAAGGAGCTGTTGGCGTCCTGTCAGGACACTTAGTCGAAATATTTCAATAAAAATACTTACGTTAAATATCTGCAAGGGCAAGTGTAAGCGTCGCGTATATAATATTACCGATTTCAGCAGTACTACAACTCTCTCCACCTCTGTGAGCGGCGTGGCGGTGCACGAGACCGGTTTAACAATATTTGCCAGAGTTATAAATTCTAATTCCTGGACTCAATACTGTAGCTTGTGTTGCATTAAGGGGACGGTCGCAACATCATTTTTTTTCTGCAGTTCAATGTGTATCTCTTTAAGCATAATACTGACTACCTTTCTGACGGGGATCTGCCGTATAAATATTTCATTTCGGTCTAATTCATTACAGGAGACGAGGCCTTAATTTAAGAAGAAACCTGCAGGTGAAGTGCGTGGAGGATGGCCTGCTTGTGCGATGAAATTAACTACCAAAGTTTTAGAAAACAAAATGGCGGTTCAGGCATCGGCAGAACGTCACAATGTTCGTAGAGCAACTTTACGAATAAACATTTTGGCTGTAAGTGGAAATGAAACCTCAGCTTGGAAGCTTCAATGTAACTTAATGAGATGTATGAAAACAAGCTAGTAAGGCACATGAAAGATTTGGATGTACGACTTATGCCTCAAGCAAGACATGAACTTCTGAACCTTGCACACGATATAGCAGAAAGTTTGAAATTGCCACATAGAAAGTAAAGTAACAGGAAAGATTTTTATTTGGGATTAATGAAACGGTAAACCAAACTAAACTACCGAAAACCAAACTAACTTAATGCGATCAGTATACTACAACAAACTACAGGTAGAAAGATTTTTCAACCAACTCGTGAAGCAGCAAGAATACTTTTTTCCCTACAACTTAAAATAAATGAAGCAGATGAAACCGGGGTTACATGCGTTCACGAAAATGAGATGGTGATTTCAATTCAAGGAAAGCACCAAGATAGGAAAATGATTTCGGGAGAGATAGGTTGCAAAGTAACACTCATGTTGTGTATGCATGCAACAGGTCATTTCATACCACCTCTTTTAATATTTACCCAGAAGAGAATACATTATCAACTCATGATTGGTGCTCCGACTGAATTTAGGTGTTTCTCAACCTTCACAAGATGGATAAATGATTCGAATTTTTTATCGTGGCTGAAAAAAGTTGTTTCTTTTGCAAAACATTCTGTAACCGCTCATGTTTTACTCATACTGGATGGGCACAGCAGTCATAAAGAGCTAGAAGTCATAATGTATGCACGTGAAAACCATGTTCATGTGATGTGTATCCCCCTCATATTACTCACATTCTACAGGCCTTGGACAGGACCTTTATGAAACCATAAAGGTGCCTACAAAGCCACTTGTAGTATGTGGATGAGAGCCAACTATTTATTCAGGATAAACTAACATGACATCGAAAAATTGGTCGCTGATGTATATAGACAAGCCAGTCGCTTGAAAATAGGCAAATAGGCTTTAGTAGAGCAGGGATATATCCATAAATTCACAAGTGTTCTCTGATTTGAACATTATGGGAATCAACGACGCCTGAAATTTATGCGGCAGTTGCAGTCCGAACCTCTGCCATGTCGTCTCCTCAGCCGTCGAAGATTCCTGACACATCAGCTATTCTACCAACTGCTGAACTTCTACAACAGTTGTAGTCCAAACCTCTGCTGTGTCTTTGCTTGACCATTAAGAATGCCTGACGACTCAGCTGTTGTACAATCTAATGCTGGGATTTCTACAACAGTTGCAGTCAAAACCTTTGCGGTGTCTTTGCTTGACCATCAAGAATGCCTGACGACTCACCTGTTGTACAATCTAATGCTGGGATTTCTACATCAGTTGCAGTCCAAACCTTTGCGGTGTCTTTGCTTGACCATCAAGAATGCCTGACGACTGAGCTGTTGTACAATCTAATGCTGGGATTTCAACAACAGTTGCAGTCCAAACCTTTGCGGTGTCTTTGCTTGACCATCAAGAATGCCTGACGACTCAGCTGTTGTACAATCTAATGCTGGGATTTCTACAACAGTTGCAGTCCAAACCTCTGATGTGTCTTTGCTTGACCATCAAGAATGCCTGACGACTCAGCTGTTGTACAATCTAATGCTGGGATTTCTACAACAGTTGTAGTCCAAACCTCTGCTGTGTCTTTGCTTGACCATCAAGAATGCTTGACGACTCAGCTGTTGTACAATCTAATGCTGGGATTTCTACAACAGTTGCAGTCCAAACCTCTGATGTGTCTTTGCTTGACCATCAAGAATGCCTGACGACTCAGCTGTTGTACAATCTAATGCTGGGATTTCTACAACAGTTGCAGTCCAAACCTCTGCTGTGTCTTTGCTTGACCATCAAGAATGCCTGACGACTCAGCTGTTGTACAATCTAATGATGGGATTTCTACAACAGTTGCAGTCCAAACCTCTGCTGTGTCTTTGCTTGACCATCAAGAATGCCTGACGACTCAGCTGTTGTACAATGTAATGCTGGGATTTCTACAACAGTTGCAGTCCAAACCTTTGCGGTGTCTTTGCTTGACTATCAAGACTGCCTGACGACTCAGCTGTTGTACAATCTAATGCTGGGATTTCTACAACAGTTGCAGTCCAAACCTCTGCTGTGTCTTTGCTTGACCATCAAGAATGCCTGACGACTCAGCTGTTGTACAATCTAATGCTGGGATTTCTACAACAGTTGCAGTCCAAACCTTTGCGGTGTCTTTGCTTGACCATCA